>JAYDZF010000003.1:4103993-4116292 GCA_034509105.1 Microcambeva barbata
TGTCAATTATTCTGGCTGCTTACCATCACTCTCCACATAGTCCTGCAGTGCCCTGAAAGAGCCAGATTGGCGAGGCTGATGTGGAGCCTCTTGATCATCCTGCAGCATTCGGTACACGTGAGAGTCCTCAATAGATGTCAGGGGTTGTCCACTTGACCTAAATATTGTATTTATGATGATAATTTTATTATACTGCCCTGTGACATAACTACACATGCTAATGATTGAAAGAATTCAATACATAAAGGAATAAGTAGCGTTAAGTTGTGTTAAAATTCAAGCTTTGGTTACCTGGGAGGTGCCTGGATGGCCACATCAGACATCTGAGAGTGCTGTATCGCCTCTGACAGATTAGCATTTGAGTACAAATGGACGGGGGTATTATATTGAGTCGAATGAGCTAAGGACTCGATTTCACTGCGATTGTAAACTGGGGCTGTGGAGGTCTGAACTACATTTCCCATCACACCCTGAGATTTGTTATCTCTAAAGCAGAACAGATGGTGGTACACAAAGGCAGGTTGGAAACAGGGTGTTGGTTAAAGGGAGAGGGGGAAGTAAATGGTCAAATGGGAAAAGAAGGACAGAAATAGAACACAGAAAAGCGAGTTAGAAAAATCTTGCAAATACACATGTCAGAATGATTTAACGGTTCTCAGTACAGAAACGGGGAAATTTTAGTAATCTGATAACCTGCTTTGATTCCCAGGTGTAAAAGGTTTTGGCCTGACATTAAACTGATGTTCAAAGTAGCCAAGATCCTGTAAGAAATAAAAAGATAGGAAGGAGATTTCTGAGTTAGTAGTGCACAAAGAGAGATCAGAAGTCCTCCAAGATCCATCTTAAGATAGTATGTCCTCACTCAGCTGCCGACTTAATAGGTTCCAAAGAGCGACATGGAGGCTAAGTGAGTACCACTGTTGCCTAACAGTAAGAAGGTCCTGAGTTCGATCCGGGTGCCCCGGTTTCCTTTCACAATTTGTGAATGTAACCAAAGTAAAAAAAAAAAACAATCATCCTAATAAACAAACCATGTTCCATATAATACATTTAATTAGAGTTTACTTGCTTGTTTACCTGCTTGTTTTGTTAGTCTATTGAGCTACTATGTGAGACTATGTTTAACATATATTGCTTAAATACATTTTTATAAATAAGTTATATGTTTAGCTGGTGCTTAAAGATTGTCTGCATGATAGAAAAAAAGACTCAATTCATCCCACACATTTGGTTAAATAACAGGCGGGAGAGGGATGTCAAGTAAATATTATTTTTTTCAAATGTGAGACCAGATTTAATATATTTATTCATGGTTTTTGCATTACTTAATATAAAGTTGTATAATTTTAATGCATATCATTCTACATCTGTTCTTATTATGTTTAATCTCTAATTAAATTTTTGCCAGGCTTTGGAGAACTTCTGCCCCAATAGAAGATGTGTTTTTAGTTAGGTGTTAGATGTCAGACAGGTCACACCAGGATGAAGAGAAGAAAGTTTGGATCTTTAAATGAAAAGCAGATAATGGAAACTCACCCATCAGGTCTGTCATGCACAAGGCCAGGGATTTGACCCTGCAGGGCATCCTGAATGTTGCCCGCAGAGTAAAGGCCAATGGGACTGTTGTAGGAAGAGCTCACCACCTGCCTGTTGTCATCCAGTTTGGCAGCAGCAACAAATGGTTGAGCTTTCCTGTTGTGGGCCGTGCCTATTGGCTTATACTCCTGTACGCAGTGGACAGATACACACACTGCATGCTGAAGCGTCACACGCAATAAGTTTCAGAGCAAACAAAACTGAGATATTTTAAACTACATTTGATCACTTTACAGCACATGAATGATACCTTCAAAACAAATGGTTTAACAATAGCTTCAACCAAGTCTGGTGTGGGCTGGGTACAACTTTCATTTATTCAGAATCAGGGCAAATTTTATATTTACAATCAGGTTACAATGAGATATATTTATATTTCACAGATTTGCCTTAAGCTGTATTAAGCTTAATAAAACTATACATGATAGTACATGATAGTTAGTACTACTTAATACTAATCTCTGTGTGTATACACCTCCCACAGATAAAAAATATACACATTTTGTTATGTATGACCCTCTTTGGTTAAGGTCTGCAAGAAGAGATAATTGGATAGGACTACATTGGATGAAGGACAAAAAGGGAAATACATAAATTAAAAGGATGTATCATGAAGCTACTCTAATCAATAAAACAAGTTTGGCATAACGCTACTTTTATTTTTGGCGATTATCTTAATTATTGGCAAATTATCTTAATTATATTCCTTCAAAAATAGTGTTTTACACACACACACACATTCATTTATTCAGTAGCACAATCAACAGGGGATGCACATAACAGCAGGCATTCACATTTCAGCATGACACCGCCAGTGAGTAACATGTGTTGTGCATGAGTGCCTAGGGGCGTTAAATTTCTGATCAAACTCCCCACCAGATCCCCCCCACCTTAACTCCAGCTTAACTAATTATTTAAATATCAACCATAACCTGTAAAATGGTAATCAAACAATGACTCATTTGTAGGTTAGTGGTTAATCATTACATTACCTAATTCCTAAGTAACTTTACCTGACTGAGGAATTTAAAGGCCATGTCACAAAGGTAAATTGTATTATAACACATGCTACATTAATATGTCAATAGCCCAAGTAATTCTAAGTATATTTTTGATGCAACATAATTTTACATAGTTTTAGAAAAGTACTTTTTTTAGGTCAAAGAAGAAAATGCTTCAGTCATTGATTAACATAAATAATTGAAATTCCAAGGACAGCAATAAATATTTATATGTCCTTTCCAATTGTTCAGCTTTACTGTATTTAGTACATTTTTGGTACCTAAAGCATAAATACAGTGTCGAGTTGTTCTAGTTTTGATGACGTTTCGTGAGCTGGCTTGGTGGGCATTTAAGGTATGGAACGTGCTCTCAACCGATATGTTTATGAATCCATGCAGGTCATGTACATCCATAAATGTTGATTAGGATGGGATGTCACATGACTTCCAAGGCTTCCCAGTACTACCCTGGTCCCCGAATTCCCCAGAATTAAACCCAATAAGCCATCTAAGGGATCACCTTGATGGTCTCGCTCTGTGGATCCTCCACCATGCCCTATCAAGCTGATGAGGGATGCACTACAGTCAGCATGGCTCCCGATCCCTGTGACAACCAACCAGGTCATTATTGAGTCACTCCCAGACTACCTAGCTGACATGACTTGACTGTGTGAACATTTAATTTAAGAACAAAACTTCTGAGATGTTTCTATCCATCAAACATCTCACTCCTGTCTCATGCACTTAAGCATTCATCAAAAAGTCTACATTTCCTACACAAAAAGGCTGTTGCATAACACAAAGGCAAACAGATGTTAGCATGTTAGTTTGCTGACTAATCTTACTTGTTGCTGTGCTTCCAGATTAATTTTGAATGGGTGTGCCTTGCCCTCTTCCAAGACTTGTGGTGACCAGAGTTTGGTTTCAGGCCTGCAAAACACAGAGTAGACATCCAGTCTCATAAAACGATCCCACAAATTTAGCAGACCATACAAGGCTTGGATGATTGGGATGAATAACCGAACATGGTCTGTATTAGATTTAACGAGCACTGGCTGTACTGACAGTTCTTGAACAGGTATGAGATACGAAAGCCATGAATGTAACTTGAGGCCTTTAGTTATGCAAAAAAATGCAGTTCAAATAGAATTCATTTTCTTTTGATGATGTAATACTCACCTCTCTATTTTCAGGGACAGCTTATTAGTGAAGTCTTTGATCTTGTTCTGGGCTTCGTTGTGAGTCATGCCGTCTGTAGAGTTTCCCTCAATAGCTAATATGATGTCCCCAGGGCAGAGGTTGACCAGCGCAGCCTTGCTGCCCGGGGTGACCTAAAACAGGTGTTTAATAAGGTTAATGCATTCCAATGTATAACCTAAATGCTTTATCAAAAGCACTTCAAAGCAGGCTCTAATGATGTGATGATTTATCTGGGCTACTTTTAACTGACATTGGTCTAAGGCAGGTCTGCCCAGTTTGGGGGCCGTCTCTTTTTTTGTGGCCCACCTCACTAGACCAGTGCATGGTCTACTTTTGTCCCTGAAGTATTTTAACAGGTGTTTTTAACTTCCAATAACCCTAACTGCAATATATGTTTGTTTCTTTGGGAATTTAATGTCATGTTTTACACATTCATGACAGAAAATGGTTGTCGAACCCAGGACATTCTTTCTGTTACAGTACCACACACTGCAATACATGAACTGACCTCAATTTATTTTGTCAGCAAAGATCAAGTCATCCCCTATGACGACAGCAATTGCGGCTCAGTTTGGCCACATTGGAGGTCAAACTTTGCCCCAAATTATGTGAATTTTGTTGTAGATTGTTGGGAAAAGCTTTTCAACTGGAAACTAATGTTACAGTTTGGCAACCCTGGCAAGGCTGATGATTTTGGAGCATACGAGACAGTGTCACATAGAAAAACTAAACATTAAAAACAGTATTCCTCCATTCCAAACACAGTAAATTACTGTTTAATTTAACAATCCAAACATTCAATATCTAAACAACAAAAATTCAACCAAGATTAACTTTTTGCCCCTTAAAAGGAATTATTTGTGCAACCCAGATCTGGGAAAAAAAAGAATCGCATTGCACTGTACGCCTGTATTATTATTATTATTTAAAAACAGTCCTCAAGTTGCATAAAGCTATCAGCCTCATTGACATCTACACAGCCAGGATTGGCTTTTTATTACAAATTTTTTCTCCCATTTTAGAGAGTTTTGGCCAATTGCATTACACTTCGTCCCACCTTAGTTGAGGAGAGCAAGCCACTCACCCTCCGACATGTGCTCAGTAGCCAAACAACCAGCAGAGGTTGTAATTCTCTCAGTTATGAAGATTCCCTACCTTGAACAACAGCCAATCATTATTCACGGCGGTGTTAATCCCAGCCAGATGTTTGAGCTGAGTTTGAAACCAACGAGTTAGCTTGTTACAACTGCTCCAACTGAGAGCCGATTGGCTGATTTCTGAGGGAATGTAGTTTAAACCCTGTGATGGATTGGTGCCCAGAATTTCTCGGTAAAACCAGGCCCACCATGACCCTGACCAGGGTACTGCATAACCAATGACAGTTACTTGATAGCATCTGACATGACATCATAGTTTTGTTATACACAAGCTCAGAAAATCCTCTCCCAAACATATTACAGACATTACCATGAAACGGCTTCAAATCATACCCAAAATAACAGTGAATAGTTATCGCTTCCACTATGCAGACAAACTATAAATAGGGACTATAAATAGTGAAGTTTGAGGGTCAATTGAAGTGTAGGATCACACACAGGAGGAGACAGATCAGAGCACATTGACAGCTCACAGATTTGACCCCTGTGGCATTCCCACCGCTACCCAGTAGCTAGCTCAATATTTCTGTCATCTTTATTACCGGATTATGATGTCATTCTTTGTTCCTAAAATTTTGCAATATTTTTCTGACAAGCTTGTATTTCACCCTAAAATGTGGGTGTTTTATCTAAATCTGTATTACAGCTAGCCACATTTCATTTTTGTCCGGCTGCCCAGACGAAAGATTTATACCAGCCAGGTCAACTATTCATGATATTTGGGTTTGGTATGTTGACGTAGGTATTAATGCTTTAAGGATTAGAGAGGATTTATTTCAACCTCTCGATATACCAGCCGAAGTAAACTTTAATATTTAATATGTATCCTGGCACTACCCCACTACCACAGGTGTAATATTCTTACACAGTATACATTGGATGGTGTAATTATTGTAGGCATTTAGACGTTTTATCACATGTTTATTCACCTAGAACCTCGATTTGTGTTTAAAGAAAATAATATTATGACCACAGACAGGTGAAGTGATTAACACTGATTTCACACTTAGGCAAGCATAAGGAATTGACGACATTTGGCATTCCCAAAACTCCAGGTCTTGTGGGGTGTTCCCCACAAAGTTCTGAGACTTTACAACTGGAAAGGTCAAAATATTACATTATTGCACTTTAACATTTTCAGCATTAAGCGAACACCTATCCAAAGCAACTGGCAGTACAGTGACAGTCTACAATCAAGTAATTGAGGATTAAGGGTCTTGGGTCAAAGACCCAATAGTGACAATCTGGTTGTGCTGGGGTTTGAAACTTTTACTTACTAGACCGACTAGGATAATTTGGATAAGGGGTTAAAGACAATGAACTGAATTGAACTGAACTGAACTTACTAGACCAGTTTTACATTTAACAGAACTAGTATCTGCCCAATATTGTCTGGAAATAAAATATAACATCAAACCTAAATATTTTACTGCATGGCTGGTTTAAATCCTTACATTTCTGTTACAGTAATCTGCCTCAACAAGCCTTTAAACAGAATCACATAAAATGTGTTTGTTCCCAAGATGCTACTTTAGCAAATGGCACCATTTTGTTTCTAACACAGAAGTGTTCTTTGGTACAAATAAGAAGAATCAACAGAGCAGCTGTTAGCAAGTCTAGACGGTACAAATGTTCAGCACTGTACAGAACACCTGTTGTTGCGCTGATTCAGACTTTAAATACGAACAAAATGAGCGTGGTGAAAAATATACTCGAGGGATCCAGAGAAATAGAGATGTGTTGAAACCTGTTGCATGCTATATTATACAGTCATGATGTTTGTATTACAAATATGCATTACAGCTGCACAGAAAAGTACTTGATGGCCAGTCAATATAAATGCAAAACGACACCATTTAGAGTACACCAATGATTAACAATTATATTTTAGCTTGTAATGTATTCGAATTAAAATATATAGTATGTTCTATTGATGTTATCCAAAAACATGTATGTGCAAAGTATGTAGACACTGACACTAATTAGCTTTGACCACAGTCACTTGAGCAAATATGTGCAAAGCAAGGACATGGTTTAACAAATTTGATTTGAAGGACCTCCAATGGCCTGAACAGAGGCATGACCTCATCCCTAAACTCCTCTCAGAAGAACTGGAATGTCGGTCATCTGTAAGTTCCTGACTAAACGGGTGAACTCCTATAGAAATTGGAAGCTAGTATACCGGCAAAGAAGGGGAGGGCCAACATTATGCTAATGCCAGTGGTTACATGAAAGAATGTCCAACATGCTGATGGTCAGATGTCAGAATACTTTTTGCCATTTAATATTATTTGGGGTGAAGCCAACATGCTGGATGTGGTTTATTTTAAGCACTTCCATCACAGTGGGTAGCAGGTTCCACCAAATATCCTACATGCTGATAAATTTCAAAAGGATTTGATTGTATTAAATACATACTCTACAATGTGATTAGGATGCTGAAGTCCAACTTGCATGCAAGCATGCCATGCTCAGCCGATTTGGAGCATTTGCATACTGTATATATTTATATATATATATATATGATCATGTTTTGCAAGAAAACACTACAATGTGTTCTATATGGAGCATTTAAAATAATTGTGTGGATTCTGCATCCTTAGTATTTTATATTATCCAGGATTATAATAGGTCTGAGTTGTCAGGAAGGGCAAAAAATGTTTACATGTTCTGTAGGATAGTTTTTAGAAAACTTGGACAGGTCCAGGTGTCAAATATTTAAATCTTTGTACCAACCAATTACAACAAAGTGTTCCCCACAGCAGTGTAGTAGTACTGACATAACCTTTAACCTCTTCAGAATCTTCTCATTCAGCAGATGGCTAAAGATCTTGGGGTCTTGTGTCTTCTTGGCCTTGGGGTCAAGGGGACAGTGAAGAAACAGGTGTGGAGAGTCCCATTGGAGCAACTGTAAACGTGTGTAGGTTTGCTTGCATTTGTGAGAGACTGACAGACAGGCAGATCCAGAAATTCTACACTGTGAGCCCTACTTGGGTACAGTTATAATATTGCTCTGTACTATATTTAACAGTATGATGGGTTAGATTATGAATGTGAAGGAAACTGTAGCCTAACAATAAATTAAATTAAACACACAAAAAGTTACTGAATGTATAAATTACAAATCTCAACCTTAATAGAAAAGAACTGTACTGCTAAATAATGATGCCATTGGTATTAGAACTATATATGACAAATACATTTAAAATAAGGGTAAGCATGTAACACTTTAGCAATTTGCATTTTAAAAGAAAACCTAACACAGCAGTTCAAGAATCAGTTCAATAAGGATTATATGTCACCTTAAATGTCAATCGTTAAACAGTATCACGTAAAAATGAAAAAGAAGTATACACATTGTATAGTTGACATCAAAGGATTTTCACTATCACGCCAGGGCCGAGAGTCTAAACTGCACGATTAGAAACTTGGCACCACTCTTTCCAATATGATGCAAAGATCACAGCACTTTTTTGAAACTAATTAAACACCTTTGCTAGATTTCACCCACGAGTCCACGATTTTAATCTTTACGAATGATTTGACTCAAAAGCATTGGTGTTATTTTCAAATATATACGTGTACACATTTTGTCTGAGCATCTGGACAGATCTTCTCCATGGGTTTTGTCTAGTTGCTTGGTTTGTATGTTTATCTGGATTTGAACATACTACATACACAACAGAAACACTACAAAGTTACTTGTTACACAAGGTTTTATCACATGTTCATGGACCATCTTCATTTCACCTCACATGTGTTTGGACTGTGTCAGGAAAACTGGACCCCCATAGGAAACCTGGGGACTCAACCCAGGAACTTCTTGCTGTGCTACTAAAGATAAAACTGTAATAAAAGTCTCAAAAGAATATGTGTCATTCAGTTACAGAAAAATAGACATTTCTTAAATGCATGTAAACTTTTGACTTTAACAGTATATTCACAGATGTAGCATACACAAGTACACACATATGACCTGGTGAACTGACCTACTCTGTGCATCATTTGATTTGAAAATATTCTGGTGTGAACCACAAGCCTCTGATGCCTGAAACACTTGAAAATCCAACCCCTTCCAATTGCTGAAAACCTCTCAAGCGTAGACTTGTAAAGTTGTTTAGAGAGGATCAAGCTTTTAGCTCTTCTCTCACTTACCCTGGTAATGGTCAGAGGTTGGTTGAAATCCTTGCCTCCCGAAAGCCGAAATCCCCAAGGGGGTGGCCCCTCCAGCATTACATTTTGTGGCATATTTCTTCCTGGTATATACTCAGTGTTGTTCCTCTTTTGTTCTCCTCTTTAAGTCTGTTATCCGAGCGTGAGGCAGGACCAAGACTGCGGCAGCTGCAGGACTGTGAAAATCAGCTGCTCTTTCTTCTCTAGACACAGCAATCTCAGCAGTGATTGGCAGCCGGTGCCTGAATCCCTTATAAATGTGTGTATCAGTTAGTGTGATGCCAGGATGCCCCACCTCTCCGAGTGAGATCATACAGCAAACTGAAAGTCTGAGGTAGTGCACTATTCTGTGTGCCTCTCTCATACACACTCAGCCGTCTTTCATTCCCAATTTATCTTGGTGTTCTTCCATGAACTTCCACGCCGTCCCTACACTTTATTCTGCTGGTCTGGAGTTTTCAACCTGTTGTTGGTCACACTTGAGTGTATTTCTTTAAAAGACATCACTCAACATTGTAAACTAGTCGATGAGTCAGTTGTCTGGCCTACTTAAAAGATCATGCTATCGGCTCACCATCACAGTCAGACCAAACTTGAACTTGACAGCAAGCAGGAATGGAAAATAATGGAAGTATTTAAAATGCTTAAAATACAGCTCTAATGCACTGGCTATTAATCAGAAGGGCAGTGCTTCAAGCTCCACTATCAGCATCAAAGATCCACTAATGGCCCTAATCTTCAATTGCCCAGATTATGTGATTTCATAATCACAAGGTGTATTAATAACAGCCTAACCAAATGAAAATGTGTCAATGTGAAAAATGTATTTATTTTAAGGACAGTGGTGGTGTAGGGGTTCAAACGGCTACTGTTTTGGTCAATTAAACAGAAGAGAGAATGTTTTGGGAAAACACTATTCTCATGGTCATTAGAAGTTTAAATTAGCTAATATCACTTAATAATAATGATAATAATTCTATTGGCTGCTTCTGTATTTAGATCAGGTCTGCATACCCCAGTTTAAACACCAGATGCTTTTTGTTGACACAACCTTCCTATTTTTATCCGGCCTTTGGACTAGGACTGAGAGTGCATTGACAAATGCACCTACCAATGTTTCTCTTTCTCTCTCTCTCTCTCTCTCTCTCTCTCTCTCTCTCTCTCTCATACACACACACAAACACTGTATGTGCTCTTTTACATTTAAGAACTTTAAGATATAGTTGCATGCATATTATTCACCAAGGAGCACATCAGTGAGGAGACTCTCAAGCCACTGGTTAGAAACTCTGTGTTGTCAGGAAGGAACATCCAGCATAAAAACTATGCCAGATAAATAATGTGGATCCCAATCTGCTGTAGCGACACCTAACGTGAGCTGCTAAACTGATAACTGAGGCAGTAGCAAACTTAGGGTATTGGAATACAAATGGTTGAATATCTTACAGAGCAGTTCTCTTTTGCGTATAGAACTGAATCAGGGTGGTCAAATGCATGATGTTCTGATTTAACAAGGATACGTTTTACAGTGCTGCCATCAGGATTTTTCTTAAGTGCTGGATATGAAACATTTTTTTACATCCAATAAGATGGTCTCTGGTTACCCAAAGAAAAGCTGTGACTAATGCGTATTACATGTCCATCTCAAAAGTTATATTTTACTTATGAAACATTTAGTATTCAGATGGAAGAAGTTTTGCCCAAACCAGTTTTAAATGGCATGCAGAAAGGAGGCAAAAGCGGTATTTAGTACATGATTGTGATCTTTGTTTCTAAATTTCAAGACTCATACACCACAGATCTGGCAAGAGGGGGCACACCTGGAGTTCAGTGTACGCTAGTCTTTCAAAAGCTGCATGCCAGTGAATAATGGTAAGCAGGTATCACGTAGCACCCAACTTCGGTGTTGACATTTTTATCTACTGGTCCTGCATTCTTGCATGATCATGCATGTGGTTTCCCTCTGGAATTTAATGCAACGCTGACCTAACTCCCTATCCATCTCAAGCTGGATCTGATCTCTTTTAAATCATTCTACCAATGGAAAGCTACCAGCAGCTGATTTATGGTCAGTGCTTTAAATATAACCGAGGTTAAACCAATAAAGTAAAAATTTAAAGACTAAACTTTATTGGACTGATGTTCAGTCGTTTTGTTTAAGGTGTGTGATTAAAACTACAAAATTTGTGGTTTGTGTGGCTTACTGCACTGGAAAAAACATTTGCTAGGCATAGCTGATCCTCAACTATGACCTTTAAACTCATCCGTTTCATTTCCAGTAATATCTCGGTAACTTTGTTAACTCATTTTTCAGGTTTCAAATATTATCAGGTAATAAACGCACAAATTACATTGGCTACTTTGCAATTCCTTTGGTTATTTTATCACATAACAAACCACATTTATTCGGTCATGTAATCTTAGCTAGTGCAGAATCAATCTTAAACCCACTATTATTGTCAAGAAATTCCCATTTTTTTACATTTTACAGTAAACTACACATGTTTCTTTTTTCTCCTTGACTAGTTTCCATTTGATATAATCAATCCTTTCATAACACAAAGTTCTGCCTCTTCTACCTACATTATAACCATTATTCTTTATTTAATAGCAACATATTAAATTGTCTTAATAATTATAAGCAAATTGTAATTCCCTATCATTTGGAAAGCATTAAAAAAACATATTTATAATCTACAATCTACCAAAAAGCATAGAGTGAAAAAGCTAAAAACAGTCACATGCTTTGGTCTCTAATTTGGGCAGCAAATTCTTTTGATTTTTTTAGCAAGAGGAAACCCTGGCTGTTCTCTGTTGACTGTTTACAGTGTTGCCATAGACAACAAGCGAACAACTATGGGGTACAGTGGGACTAAAAATAGATACAGTTACAAAAGTACCCAGCAATACAAGCCAATGTTAATGCATTAATGTAACTTTAACTACACCTAATTTATTTTATTTTAAGCATTCAGCATTATTTATTTACACACAAAAACTGTTTTAAGCTTTGTGACTGCCTTCACCACTAGAGAGTAAAGTACAATTTCTAATTTAAATTACTTCATATTTATATAGTGTGGATAGCACTGTCAGAGTGGTCCAGGTCCTTTCTGTGTGGAGTTTGCATGTTCTCCCCATATCCTTGTAGTTTTCCTTCTAGAACTCCAGT
>JAYDZF010000003.1:4122733-4136692 GCA_034509105.1 Microcambeva barbata
TGTAAAATGTACATCATTTGTAAGTCGCTCTGGATAAGAGCGTCTGCTAAATGCCATAAATGTAAATGTAAATGTAGTTTTACCGCTGCACAACCTGAGCGCCCTGTGCTCCGTTTTTTGAAAGAGGTTTAAAAGAGTTTTGTGTCGGGTGTAGGAACAAAGATGTTTGATGTCCGTGTAAAATGTCCGTCAGTAAAATATTTTAAATGTACTTTAAATTCTATGTATTTGCACTGACATCTTAGGAAATACACTACATTAAATATACTTTTAAGTATTAGGGAGGTAATGATTCACAAATCGTTAAGAATTGATTCACATGGGGCACAATCTGAATCAGTGAGTCATTTATGAGGGCATTGAGGCTAATTTTTATTAACACAAAAATGTTATTGTAGAAATAAAAGGACATTCATTGTTTAAATAAATGAAGGATAATCACAAGTAAAGTATTTTTATTTTTTAAGAAGAAATAGTACAAGGAAACCTTCTTTAATTTTGTTTTGTTTTTTTAAATAGGGGAAAAACGTGACCTCTGTATTGTGAATCCTATTACATTGTGGATACAGCGTATTGTTACATCCCTATTAAACATACTTCATTTTAATAGGAAGTGCTTATGCACAACATGTAATAGTAAACGAGGTGGTTGATTACTTGTTTTACTCGCTTTACATCATCTGATGAACACTACTATAGGTCTGAATATTGTCTACCAATCATCAAACCTCTGTTACTTCAAGGTGCACGCATTCTCGTACCCTATGAGACGATGAATAGTTTTGCCCTTTAACAGGTGATCCGCAGGACCTCCTAGACATCACAGGACTACGAGGAGGCTTACCGATAACCACAACATCATGCCTTAAGACAGGCTGTAATTAAAGTCAAAAATGTATTCTGTCAGTTACATAGTCAAAATTTGTCAGAAACAGAGAGAGCGGCACTGTAGCTATAGTGCAGTAAACAGGTGACCAAATGTTTCTGAGGAATCTGGAAACATGGGGAATTGGTATCAGTGTTTCTTTGACAGTTTACAATTATGAGGACCAGGCTTGCTAGCTAATCAAAAAATTATATAGGGTCACTAAAGCTAACTACACTGCCAGCTCACGTTATTATGACTATACACTACTTTCAGTGGTGGATGGGATCTTCCAGCAAGGAAATACAACACATCACATGGAATGTCCAACATTGGTTAGAGGAGCATGATAAAGACTTCCAAGTACTACCTTGTCTTCTAATTCCCCAGAAATAAACCCAATAAAACTTAGCTGTGATCACCCACTAGGACATTTTTGATTCACTTTCTGTGTCTAGCTACTGTTCATGCTGCAGCCAGTGGTCACTCTGGATATTAGCTGGTGGCCATTATAATATGACTCGATAGTGTAATTAACAATTTTTCTTCTGTCAAATTCCAAAATACCAGAATTACTGGAATAGATCTAAACATCAGGTAATTTATTGCTTCGTTACCTTGACCTTGGAGGATCGAGGATTTTTTGAGGATGGAGGAGGAGAGTGAGAGAGCATGTGAAGTGGAGGGGTGGAGCGTGGGGACGAGGGCAAGAACTTGGGTGAGGTGGGGGGCGTGGAACGCAGTGGCTTGGATGAAAGAGGGGAGAAGGGACTCATAGGGGGAGTCTGCGAAACTTCAGCCTGCTGACGGGAAGAAACAAGAACTTCGTATTGTATCTTTGAATCATTTGCTCATTAAATTTGGCAGAAAATATAATGTCATTCCCTATTTACAAGCATTAATTAGTAAATAAATACATCTAGAAAGTATTTACTCCAAACATGTTAGCAAGCTCCACAAACCAAACAATACAAGCACACCAAGCGCTACCTCAGATTCTGACATCTCACTACGTTCTGGGCAAACTGGGGTAAAAGTATTTGATGACAGGGAGTCTGAATAAGCCCGGTCTGCTTCACTTGGGTCCTCCTCTATGTACAGTTTGGGTAGCTCCTCTGGATCATTCAGGTCATGTCTATAAAAGCTTTCTGATTTCACACGTGGATTCTTCGACTGGCTGGCTTTGATAATGGACACGAGTTCTTCACATACATCATCCTCAGGTTCTTCGGAGGAATGAATGAACTTAGTAGACGAAGGTTTGTCATAGGGCTCGTATACAACCAGCTCATCTGGGGTGCAAGATCCGAGTGAGTCTAACATGTTTATCATCTCTGAGAAAGAAGGCTCTTTCTCAAGCTGGCTCATAAGTTTGTAGTTCTCTATGACACTGTTACGCTTCGGGCTGGAGTCAAAGGTTGGGGAGATGGGGGAGGGTGTGAAAGAAGCTGATGTCAAGTAGGGTAGAGGTGAAGGACTGGGTTCAGGTGACATGTATGATTTCGGGGAGTTGATAGGAACAAAGTGACCATCCTTGAGTGCTGGAGTAAGAATGCGAGGTGTGAGGGAGGGTGAGGGGCCCAGTCCGGCGGGTGAAGCCGCAGGTGAGGGAGACAGTAGCATGTCCAGCCTTTCAAAGTCATACTGAAAATTAAAGGGTAATGGGGGAGGTGTAGGGGCTGGAGTTCCCGAAGGAGACCGGCCTAGGGTGAGGGCAAGCCATTCGCCAGTTACGGTCTGAAGATTTGCCGCTCTTTGTAAGCTACGGGAAGGTGAAGTTATCGGTTGAGATGAAGGGAAGGTAATGGGGCATGTAGATGATGGCTTGGGAAAGAGAACAAGAGAAAAAGAAAGAAAGCAGAGAGAGTGAAAAAGTGGCAGAAGGGAAATGTAAAAGAAATGGCAGTTTCTGGTTCGAAACCAATACAAAAAATAATGGGTAGATCATGCTAGAAAACCTTGGCTTAACCCTTACATGCATGAGTGACTGATTATTTTTACTGAAAATAATCATCTTAAGGGGTTACACTTAGACATACTCGGTCACATTTGATAATATATATTTTTTGATCTCTCCAAAACTATGCAGCGATCTACCACTGCATATTAGACAGTCTTCTTATCTATTTTTAAAACTAGTCTTAGACGTTTTATGTTATTTTTCTTTTATGGTTTTAGTGTTTATTAATTTCTTCAGTTTTATTTGCTTTTTTGAAAATTTATGTATTGTTCATATTTTATGTCTATTTTTAACTATATCTTCTGTGTATTTTATGGGTCATTTTATCCACTTGGATGGACTCTATCTGGGGTGTATTATAAGAAAAGGTTACAGATGATCACTTAAATATCTACAATACAAAAAATAAACAATACGTTTGTTCAACTTTTTAAAATTTAAATCTACAACTAAGACTAATGTTCTATATTTCTGCTTAAATAACTTAAATTAACTTTTTATTATTATTATTACAATTTTATATGTATTTTCCTGACTTTGTATCAAGAACATTGCAAAAATTAAGATCTCAAGAGTTTTGACTTTATAGGTTTGCAACCTGGGTACTTTTGATATCGCTACACAATCATACTATACAATCGGTGCACCTTCTGACAAATAAATATGAAAGACAGTGCTGTAAAACTAGAAAATAATATAAAAAACAGCTGAGAACAACAAAAATAACATTTTCAGCCTGTTATTACCTATACATAAGTGCTTAATTATTACAATAATTATAAAATATTCTTAGAAATTAATTTAAGATTACTAGCTCTGACCGAGCATCAGAGAATCCACTTCACATTGTTCAGAAGGTGAAATACTTTCAGGCAATGTCCTGTATGTGCCAGATGCCACAGGACTCCTTCAGATGTCTAGTTGAGTCAATATCAAGCAGTTGTTTTGACAGCATGTTTTTTTTGAACCTGTCATATATTAACCATTTAATGCAAAAAGTTCCACTGTTGACTTACCCTGCTTTGTGAGCTTCCTGGAGGCTGGGCTGAAGTTTTTGAAGAGGGTTTCTTAATGATGTCAACATAGGCCACTGGAAAGATTCCTTGTCTGTTTGTGCCTGGGACCCTTCCTGCATACCAGTTCTGGTCAACTTGGCGCAGAAGTATAACACGTTCACCCTAAAAAAAGTGTTCTAGTAAATACTCAGTCTAGAAGCCACTCTTTGCAAATGTGCAAAGAGCTACATATGTAATCGTGTCGATAACCTGAATGAAATATATTTATTCAGATAATTGGCCGAACCTTCATACCTCTGTAATTCAAACCTCTAAACTTATGATGAAAACCACAGCACCTTTATAAAAATACTGCAAAAATCTGGGTAACTTGAAAGGTTTTGCCACCTTACAGTGAATAAATGTTATATGTAGAAATATGCTAGTAGTCAGACAGGTATAGGGGCTTGCCTTTCTTAATGAAAGCTCCACATTGGTGTCAGCATTGAAGTTGTAGCGAGCCACAGCTTCCCCAATCTCTGTATTCTGTGCTGGAGGAGGCGGCCTCACCGGCTGGTGCCTCTCTGAGGGAGAAATTTTCTGGAAACAAAAGAACAGCAAGAGACCCAGAAAGAGTAAGAAGATCCGAATGCACAATTCTGAAAATAAAACAAATGGAAGGATCAATCAAATGATTAAATAGATCACATACATAACAAACCTCAACATATTTTATGGGGAAGATACCCGCTCTTCCATGATGCTCTCCCTCAAACCAGTTATTATCTACCTGTCGTGTGATATACACAATCTCCCCCTTTTTAAAAGGCAGCTCTCTGTAAAAATAATAATAACAAATGTTGACTTGCAATGATAAATTTGATGGCTCGAATTTAACATGCTTGAAGACAAAATACAATAACATAAATAGAATTGTGCACTTTTCTTACTTTGCGGTCATGGCCTTAAAGTCGTATATTGCTCTGGCTGGCAGTTTCTAAAATAATAAAATAAAATAAATTTAAAGTAAACATTAGCAAGATACATTCATTTCTGAATGTATCAGGAAGTGTTAAGAAACCTTGAATACAGCTTATAAATAAATTCATGCAAATCTTATATCCTACAAACATAACAATGTAGAATGACAATGTGAGTCAAAACAAATGGAAAGAAGTCATGTCAAATTTACTCAAAAAAAGGAATAACATTTAAGATGGTGTGCAGATGCGGGGGAAATGTGATCAGCTTCTGTAGTTACCGTATAACCACTAAAGCCAAAAATCTGTCACATGTCCCTTTAAATGCTGTTTATCTGTGTAATATTTACATGTGATTTTTTTTTCGTCTTATTATAGTTCGTAGTTGTCTTGGGGTAGGCTGGAAGTACATCCAGTAAACGAATACACTCAAGGACAGTTCAACCACCAACCTCTTTAACGTCAGGTGTAGTTCTCCTGCTTTGGGGAGTCTGTCGGCCTACATCGGAATAAGAATAACTTCTGGGTGTTTCTTGATCTAAAAACGTAAAAGAAACAATAAAGGAAATTTATAACAGGTCAATGATATAGTACTTTCATATCCATTAATTATAACGTTTATGGATGGATGAGGCGTGCTACTGGGTGATAGGAAGAAATGATAGAGGACTTAAAAATAAATGCAAACGTGAACACAAACTAAACACATGTATGGAAGAGCAGACCCATTTGAGCGTCCTGCATGTCTGTATCTGTATGATCTGTATGGTCATCTCATGTTGCTTTTATACTGGGCCTTTGGAAATAGAACCCTCCGATGGAACAAATATATTAATACCAGAGTCTCCAATGGGAAAGTTTGGTAGAGCTAAATGCTCGCAAGGATTTGTGGAGTAGTCAAATGACGTCATGTGTAACTAAATATGGTTTCAACCAACAGCTAATGGCAATAAGGTTTATTTAAATAGCAAAAAGGGAAAGCTATGCCATGTGCTGATGTAAACAAAAATAGATCTTCTGTGTCATTAAACATGTCACAGGATCTGCGTTCAGTGGTCTTATGGTTTCTTTTCTTACAAGTAGAAAATAAAAACAGTTAAATTTATCACCATTATAATAGTGGTTAGGGCAACTACCATTGGCTGTTTAGTTTCTGTTTATTTTATCATTTCTGATTAATTTAATGACTGTCGTGAAATGAAAATCCACTTTCCCCTGTGATTTTTAGTAAGGCCTTAGTTATTTGGAGTAAATAATGTACACATCTAATTATGGGTGTAACAATACACTCTAGGCATGATGCAATACTGGGTTCACAATATGATTTCTTTCACTATTTTTCTTAAACAACATAAAACCGAAGACACGTTCTGACAAGGTCTCCTTTCAGTATTTCTCTTTATTTGTGATTTTAATTACTGCCCAGTTATTATTGATACGTATGTATCAATTAAGCAAACAATGTGAATATCGATTTATCTTAAAATGAATCAGCGATTCGAATAGTGCCTCACATTTTTATTGATTACATCCCTACATATGAGTTTGTTGAACTAATGCATTTGTGCAACTTTCTTTCCATTCTGAATTAAGATAAAGAAATGTATGGTCAGGCACTCAGGTCAGACAGGAGTGTTGCTTGCAATAGGATTTTCAATTTAACCCAAATTTAATCAATGTGGTTCAATGTTGGTATCTAGGCAGACATTGGCTACCCAAAAGAGAACCAGAAAACATTTTACAGTAAACATATTATATCAGAAAGTTAACTTAAAAGTATACTAAATTATAACATGTTAAAAGAACAATAAAGTACATTCACAAAACAAATAAAAAATTGAATATAGGGAACGGAAGGCAGTTGCAAACTTAAAAAATGAATAAATGAGCTTGTGGGGAAATTGGGGACTGATGAATTAAATCCACCTTCAAAGTATTGATGAGCATCGTTGTTTTTCAGGTTGTTGACTCTTTCAATATGATTGCAGGAAGCACTGCAGGCCAGACTGGAATGTTCCGCCTGGTAACAGTCCTGGCAGCACATGTTGTCCCTGGGATGATACAAGCTAAAGTTGTGTGCAGATCTGGAGTGGTCCAAAGCCTGAAGAGAAGAGTTCCTAGCAGGAATTTCAGGAAGAAGTTCTGTTAGGAGTCTGTGAAGAATGCTGTTTTCTGGAAGGCTACCTCTGCATTTTTCAGCACAGATGTGCTCATAGATGTCCTTCAGAGCTGAATCTAGAGCTCTGTACATGCAGCAGTTGGAGTTCGATACACGCCCATCTCTCAGGGAAGATTTCTTGCTCCTGTGGAAAGGAACTGGGCTGACCAAGAAAGCTAGTTTGTTGAGGCCATTCTCAGACTTGGCCATCTGTAGAGTCTCTCTTTGTTTTTTCTTGGCTCTCTCATGTTTTATCATGGTGGTGAAGCGGGTGAAGGAGGCTGGACACCTGCCTTTACAGGAACTTACCAGCTGCCTGTGGTTATTATGGTGGCCGGATCCACAGAAGTTGTCAAAGGAGTTTAGTGAGCAGTGGTCGAAGTCACTCTCACTGCAGAAGGACGAATCCTCAATCTGTACAAAGTCACCGTCATGTTCACTGTCAGAGAAGTCTTGATGACCATTGGAAGAACATTGTACATGGTCAGTAGTGTTTTCTATATGCATTGCCACATTGCTATGGATCTTGGGGCATTGTGGCCGGCCTTCTTGAGGATTCCTTGCTGCTTGTTCTTCGTCCAGCAGAGATCCACTGGTGTAGCTGTGATTAGGGCTGTTAATCCTGGTTCCTGGGCCCCTGGACAGGCACATGCTTCCCAAATCTGGCATGGATTTTGATTTTTGGATCATACTCTCAAACTGAGAGATCCTGTTGTGCACCATATCCAGGGGTATCACACTGTTGTAACCATTAACGTCCAAGCAATGATTCTTGAGCTGCTCCTTCTCATAATTATGAATCCTGGATCTGACAGAGCATACCACTGCATTGGTCAGCTCCTGGCGGTTAATGTGATGCATTGTCTTGTAGAGTTTGAGAAATCCTGGTGCATCATGGGCTGAGCAGTGTCTTCTACGCTCTGTGGATTCTTCTGAAGCTTGACTGGCATTATAAGATATTTCTTGTCTTCCATTATTCTCAGACCATTCTTCTCCGTCTTTACCCTGGCTCTCAGAAAGGATGTCATCACAGCTTAAAGACTTGGACTTAGAACTTGGCCTTGGACTTAGCTCTTGTTCTCTTTGCCAACCATTTGTTAGATTCTCTGAGCCTGATAAAATAGCAGTGTTATCATCTGGGTCATCATTTTGATATGTGGCTATTGAAATATGCGAGGTTTCATAGTTTGGACTGTGGATAAATGTGTCTTCATTGTGGTTGGTGTTTATATATGACGGTATAATGTAGGCGCTTTGAATAATTCTGTTCTTATTTGGGTTAGTTTTTTCATGTGTCAATAAGTCATATGAGCTTGTATGGTTTGAATTTTGACCATTCATATATGTGGAGTGCATCATGCCATTATCCCCACCTTAGATTTCCATCATGAGCAGCATGACAGGGAAAAGATATGAGAAGATATCAACACATAACTGAGCCACTGATAATAAAAAAATCTGTTTCTGCTTGCTAGTAGAACTAGAGAAAATTGTATTTTTACAATAATTAAAGATATAAAAAGATGCAATATGCTTTTTACTCAAACTTTACTCAAGTTTTCAACATTGTTCCATGTACATTTTAGATCATTCATATAATTGTTTTACTCCTAAACACAATCGATCCAGGCCTAGAATTCACCTAAACCATAATGCAATCTTAACCATGCTTCACATTTGTCAGAAGCTAAATTTGGTGCTAATCTCAAATATTTACAAAGTACAGTTTCAAAGGTTTTGTGGTCTTTCAGTTAAGATTTGTACCTAAGATTCCAAATTTTCTTCCAACTACACAATATTTTTAATGCATTTTTTTCTAATATAAATAGCAGAGAATGGACATCACAAATCAAAAATAAGTTGACACTCCCAATATGCAAGTAATCTCTACCTTTTGATCTGGCTGGGGAGGACACTGTGGAGGGTGTGGAGGGCTTTCTCTGTGTGCTGCTGGCCTTGGGCCTCTCAGGTACATAAGCAGAGTGGGGGTCAGCTGGTCTGCCAATGCTATGAATGGAGCTCAGTGAGCTCTGAGGTCGGGACTGAGTCGATGTGGGCTCTGACTTCCGTCTCGTCCTGTTGTCACTAGCAGAGCTGAATAAAAAAGAAAATAACATAGTAAAGGAAGTACATGAGCAAAAACGGAACTACCACAAAATGTATGTTGGTCATAGTTTTGGCTTGAGTTATTGGAAAATTGGTTTGAGTTGTTAGCAAGAGACTACTGTTCCATGTACAAGCTCCAGTCAAATAGCCATATTTATATAGACAGAGAAGTATAGACATATAGTCAATTAAACGTATTAATACTAAATTAAAGGTTAAATTATGAAACATTTAAATACAAACAAGCCATGTTTGATTAAGTGAAAAAATGAACAAGCTAATTTGTATTTGTATTTACATCTCTCACAATTTAGACTAAAAACAGAACAGATTTCATATAATGATTTTGTCCTATACAAGGCTGTAGAGATCTTTCTTGCTTGGAATCCTGACCTAGGTTGAAAATGATTTTTCAAGGACAAAAACTGACACCTCTTTGCTGGAGAGTAACTTTTTTAAACTTTGTATACTTGATTCATGCTGGATGCCACCATGCCTTTTAATGTTAATGTTAATATTTAAAATGCTTGGATTGTACTGAAAAGCTGAGTAGAAGTGAAATGATCTAAATGATCCAAAACCAAGCAAACACACAAAAGTAAATATAATATGTCTATAAAAATATATATACAACTGCAAATGTACGGTTTAAAATAGATTACCTTAAGGGTCGATCAAAGTTTCTGTCTACAGCTGGCTGGTAAAATGACGTCTGAAACACAAAACAATACTATTGTGTAATTCTGCTCCTTTCAAAAACACTGAACAACACCAGCACATTGAGACTCCACTGGCAACAGAAACCTATTCAGTGACAAATAAAAATAATGTTTAAAAAAAGCTCAGTCTTCTCTGAACAGTCACTTACAAGCATTTCTAGATCAAACAAAGCTGGATAGTCCTTGTGTACATGACACAAGAAAATAATTTTCTCCTCTACAAAATCTTCCTGGAGACTCATCTGAGGTTCTTCTTACAAGCTGCCAGATCTCTCATCTAACTTTTTTTAACCGTGCTCTAAAAGTGGACTCGGCTTGCTGTGACACAAGTTTGACACTCAATGTAAATCATAGATGTCAAATGACAGCGACCTCATGGGCGAGCTGTGAACAGAGCTGTGAAGGCCCGTTTACAATTCAAAACATTTCTCTGTACAGTTTTATTACAGTCCACTAAACATAACTTAGATTGTGAACACCCACTTTTGTCCAACACTTTTATCATCCAGTCTATGCAACTATTGATCTACTGCTGATACTAAATGCTTTTACTAATCTGCCTATAATCTCTCTTGTTTTACAGTAAAACAAATATTATTGTACATCATGTGTTTCAGCCATACAGGTGTTATGAATCTATTATTTAAAGAAATTTATGTGCTTCCAATATCATAAAAACAGTTCCGACGATGTCAGTGTACACAAATCACACAGAGCTAGCGCAAAAAGATGTGTACAGTTATACACTGCCGAGTCACGTATTACGACCACCCGCTAATATCTGGATGCTGACTGCAGTGCATCCCAGCTGCTGGAAGGAGGCTCCACAGACTGAACACACCCATCGAGGTGGTCCCACAGATTCTCAAATCTAGGGAATTACATAGAAAGTAGGACTTCTAAGTCTTGGTCATACTCTTCCAGCCAGTCAGACATTTTTAAGAGTGTGACGTTCCACATTGTCTTGCAGGAAGATCCCATCCATCCCTGGGAAGATAATCAGTTTTATGGGTGTACAAAGATGAACAACCACAAAACGTATTTTGGCCAAAGTTTGAATTCTTGGCAAGTGATTACTGTTCCATGCACTAGCTGTGGTCAAACAGCCATATTTATATAAACAGAAGTATAAACATGGTCAATTACGTTTATTAATAGTAAATTAAAGGTTAAATTATGTTTGATAAAGTAAAAAAAACAGGCTAATTTGTATTTGTATTCACATCTCTCACAATGTGGAATGAAAACATTCTTATAATCATTTTGTCCTATACAAGGTTGTAGAGATCTAGAGAATTTTACCTGTAAAGGCAAATGTGGCCTTCCACCTTATATACTCACGGTCTTATGAAATGTGTTCAGGTGAAAAGTGGTCATAATAATTTGACTCGACAGTGTGTACTGAATGACATTGTTAGTGTAGTTTCATGATATTACATTATACTAACTATGATTGCACAATTCTTAGTGTAATGATAGATGGTTTGATGCTGAATGGTAGACATGGTGTGTAAATTCATCTTTATATTTTCACACATTATTTAAATTTGTCCATTCGCTAGTTACCTCTTGTTGAATTTGTAGGGCGCTATCTGGGCTGTAATCTAGTCGTTTTTTAGGAGGCTTGACCCAGAGGATGAAGAGGAAGGAAGAGTTGGGATGAGACAGAAATGATAGGAAAAGGAAGCAGTTACCTGATTGTAAAAGAATTAATAACACACCATGCCACTACATACCAGCAGACTATATGCACCAGATTATGCAACACCAAGCACTAGACTACAGTTACTTCCCAAAGCGTTCACCAAAGCAGTAGTCTATCATGCGAGTGCTCTTTATTGGAAATATTATTATCAGCATTGTGAGCCTAATAAAACAGTACAACTGAATATTAAAGCACACCATCAGTCACACGACACACAAGACTAACATGTCAGAAGGTCTGAGCAGAACTGAACCGAGTCATCACTAAGTACTTCTGCTCATTCCAGACATTCATTCCCAGAACACAACAGTAAAGCAGCTACTGTTGATGCCCACAGCATGTGCCAAGCTAGCAGCACCAAGCCCAACACTCACAACTACTCCCACTTACCGGCCGTTCAAACTCCAGATCTGCAAAGAACTTATACCAGGGCTCATTCTCTAAATCTAGCTCATCTGGGGTAAGGTTACTCCTCTGGATTCAGGATGGGTAAGAATGGGGATAGGAGAGGTGGATGAGAAGGAAAGAAGGAGTGAAAAGGAGAAATGCCTGAAGAAATGTAGGTGTCAAAAAATTGGAATGGCTTTAAATAATATATATAGTAGGGATGTAACGATTCAGAAATAATCGATATGAATCGATTCATTTAGATGAATTAGTGATTCATTTTGATGAATCGATATTTACTTAAAACACCAGAAGGCTCTTGTTAATGTGATTGTTTAGATAAATACAAATGACAAATACTTAATTTTTAAAACAATAAAAGGAAACTTTCATAAATGAATAACAAATGATTTGTCTTGAATTCCATGTTGTTTTAAAAAAATCTGGAAAATTGTATCACATAATGGTTGGAGTGTAGAGTTACATATCTCATATGCTGTAATATCAATTTATAATGATTGTTTTAAACATTTCTAAAATACACAACTTCTTTGGTGAATCAATTAATAGCCCAAACTGTGAATCCTTCTGCTGCTCCCATTAGGGCTCACCAGAGTGGATCATGGTTCACATTGATTTGGCAAGTTTTTCCTGACACAACACTCCTATTTCTCTGGTTTGTGCACTGTTCTGGCTAGTGTGGCACCCAGCCGACTGGTTGCAATGCCAATGTGAGAAGTTTGTAAGTTGTTTCAGTTCTGCGTAGATTTCCTGCAAAAGCTTCGGCTTCCTCCAAAGACATTCAAGTGAGGTGTTACTAAATTGGAGATGCTTAATTGTCCACAACTGTGTTTGACAATAAAGTTTCTCTAATACTCTGATGTAATTTTTAGTATCTAGTTAATAAATTATTCAGGTAAATCTAATGTGTCTGCAAACGTTTACACTGCAGGTGCATATACAATCGAGTCAATTTAGCTCAAAATTTCTGAAAAAAACAGGAGGATGCAGTATTACTACTCTTCCACTAGAGAGCAGCACCAAGCCTTTGTATAAGTTAGAAACCGATTACAGGACTTATAAATGACTCCAGTTGTGACGTTATAATAAGGAAATGTTATGCTCCTGCTGTTACTGAATCAGTTTAAATATTTCCATAGAATTATATTCTATATATTTTACATACGAATGTGCAGAGTATAAATGATCCCCTAAATGTTTTGTTGTTTCTTCCGACACAAAAATAGCTTCACAATATTATGCCTATGTTACAATTGTCATTAATTGCTATTCTTATTCATTTAATCTAAATAACGCAGCTGTAAACACACCAGAGTCCAAAGCACCAATACACTCTCACCCACTCACACCTCGAGTCAGTTAAGAACAGTTAATGGTGTATCAGGTGAGAGAAAGAGTCACCCAAATGCCTGACTAAACGTAGATGTAAACATAAGAAAGCCATGGTACACAGGGTAGGGGTCACATTGTTAAATAAATAATAACTGAAACATATTTAGAGTTAATGTAATGTAGAAACAAATCAGAGTAGCCTTACTGCTTTCTCCTGTTCTAGAATCGAAGATTTTCCCGGCTCATAGTCAAAGATGCTCCTGGGCTCGGCTCTGTACTTGCGTGTGTCTACTTTTTTGTCTGGAGGACTCCACTTATTTCTAAAATAATGAGAGAAACAATAAAATATGAATAAAGCTGAACACACACAACACTGATGATGAAGAAAAAGTCTTATAATAATGTTATAATAAAAAGAATCGTTTAATCTTCTAATCTGACAAACAAGAATCCACAGACAGATACACATACAGACAGATTGGTAGATACACATGGGTCAACATTGATATTTGTAAATAAATACACCTTACATCACAGCACAGAAAACACAAAAGGGTGCAAATCTTACACATCTGGTGTGCTTGTGCCGCTCTGGCAGCTGTTGTGATCGTGACTCATGGGCTGAGCTGATGATGAAGATGGCAGAGTCGAGCCGGGTGATCTGAATCCATATGTGCCGTTGTCAGAGATGCTCTTGGTAATGGGTCTGTATGTGCTGCTTTTAGATGCAG
>JAYDZF010000003.1:4202666-4215834 GCA_034509105.1 Microcambeva barbata
AGTTAATAATATAAGCAATTCTATGGGACTATGAAACATTTCCAATACAACCTTACAGGGGAAAAATGCTTAAAAACTCATAATCTTTTAATATTGACTGTAAGTTGTTTGATAATTTTCATATTCAGGGTTTCATATGCATGCTCCCTGTTATGAAGCACAGTCAGATATGGCAGGTTAAGGACACACATGCACTGAGAGCCAACAAAGCACACTTTACACTTCAGGGCTTTTCTAGCTGATGTGCAGAGAAGTGACAGAGAGGAGAGTCTCTTCTCTGAATGGATCTCAGTGCTGAAAAGGCAGCTCATTCAGAATAAAGTCAATGAACTTCAGTGAGAATATACCTGCACATGTTTGTAGAGTGATGTCAGGATTCATTTTCAGTTTTTTGCAGTTGGCAGGTGCTTTTATTTTAAAAGAATAATTTGTGCAGTTAATGCAAACAAATCAATTTGCAACAAATATCACTGGACAAAAAATATTGCATGCATGTTATTAGTTCTCTGATGAATGAGTGTCTTTCACAAAAAAGTGAACATGATCAAAAAAAGTGTATGAATAAAAAGAAAAAATAATATTATGCCACAAGTAAGACTGGGCAATTACCAATTTAATATTCAACAATATGTTCCTGTTTGCTGTTTTCATATTTCATGTACAAGCCTTTTTAAATATATAGTTTGGATAGCATTAATAAAATATTAATAAACACCCACTTAGTCGTAAATGTCCCTTCATTTCACTGAAAAAAACATAAAACGTGTTTTACACTATATATTTAAATTCTGAAATAAAATCATGTGCCTTTGTAACATAAATAATACGCTTTGTCTTGTTTTAGTCCCTGAAAGGTCTCTAAGGTGTAGAATATGCTGCTTTACACTGTATGTATATCTTTTCGCACTGTTTGCTTCTTGCGTTAGGCTCTAATACACTGCTTGACTTTTTATTGAAGTAAAAAAGGTGAAAAATCAACTTATTAGACAACAATTGTTGTTTCTACAGTGCATCAATCTATTTCAGTTAAGTTTATGCCCAGGGAGATCATCAGTATCTCTGTATGCTCTTGATATATGGCTTGCACAGTGCACAGTACTGACTTGGCTTGCTTTTGTGAACTTAGTGATAAACAATGTTTACTGACAACTTTTCTCTCTCTAAAGCATTCCCAAAACCACGTGGAAACAAGCAAAAAAAAATTCACATTCTTGTTTTAAAGCAGTGTCATCTGAGGACTAGACCCTTAACATCTTCATCTTCATTGTCTTAACCCCTAGAGCCTATCCCAGCTCTCCATCGAGTGCAAGGCACAAGGTAACACCCTGGATGGGGCACCAGTCCATCGCAGGTACCAACAGGACAATCCAGTGTCTCCAATTATCCTGGTAGGATCCTTTGGACTGTGGGAGAACATGCAGACTCCACACAGAAAGGACCTAGATCGCCCCGCCATGGGATCAAACCCAGAATTTTCTCGCTGTGAGGCGACAGTGATACCCACTAAGCCACTGTGCCTTAACATGCAAAAATGTATTCAAACTCCTTATTAGAAATCCAGATTACTAAATCACAATTAAGATTACTTGAATGGCGTATCATTAAGAATTATACTGGGTGACATATCTTAAATTGCTGTAATAAACTGTTATTTTTAAACGTTTTTAAAGGGTTGTTTTTAAACCATCTGAACGTTCCACTCCATTAACAGAATTAAATTGCACTGCTGTTTTTTAAATAAATAAATACATATTAATAAAACCTGTTGGTTGTTCATAGGTGTATAGGGACTCCTCATAACTGAGATATGACCTCTGCTGGCTGCATAAGAGTCGGGGAATGGTGCTGATCAGGGTGTGGTAATTAGTGCACAGATGTTGGAGGGGACACGTGACAGTCCCAGAGAGAAAGCATTATGCTGTTGGGTACAAACTGGAATCTGAAAAAAAGAAACAGTGAAGTCACTACTTTAATAAACCAGCTATTTCAGTGTCAAACTGCATTTGCAATTCAGTGCTTTCACACTATCCTACCTTCATAATTCCACAATTATTCATGTTTGCACATTTCCACCTTTCAAAAAAACAATGGTGGTTTTTGTATTTTGCAATGCATTATGAAAAACAGATAAATAATCATTCAAAGCCTTAGCCTTAAGTGTTTGACCTTTAACAGTAATTTTACATAAGCAAACATCAAATTCAATTAAACCCATACATACAGTTGCCATTCATGGGAAAACAGGCTTTTAATGGATACGCTTTCACATTTGCATATGAAAGCTAATTATGATTTGATTATGTGAAGGCAGACATGTTACTTTTAAATGCATACATTAGATTTAAATTAATACAAAGCTTACTTTCCACAGTCTGTCCCACTGTTTGTTCCACTTAGGGGTGCATCTTTTTATTTGGCTGTTGCTTTTATAATGTGAAGAGCAGAAGGGGTCAGGTAAGCTGACTCTGTCAGTGTGCATGAGTGAACGTGACTGGATTTTAGCCCTGATTCACTGAACCTCTAGTGAACCGACAGCGGTCACATGGCGCCGTTACTCTGAGAGCATAATACAAAACACAAAATTAAAATAATGTTTAGGTTTATGTTTTGTTAATGTTTATGACATGTACATATAAAATGAAATAAATCTGGTAGTTATTTAGTATACTATTTATTATGGGTATTTCATATATGTAATACAGTTCGATGTCCATACATCCAGATAATACACGTTTGTTATAATACTATTTCATCTTACTGGTTACATTAATGGCAATTTTCAATATTGAGACTTTTTTATATATTTAAGAACAACACTGTCTGAGTTTCCCACAGATTCCAGTGGTTCGGGCTCCATGCATTTGACAGCAAACATTGCATTTCTTGTTGAGAGCCGCAGTCTCCCAGAGAACTCAGGTTGTAGATACTTTGTTTGGCCTACTTAGCACAACACAGCTCCAGTTTTCCTCGTTACATCCAGGCAGAGAGCGATGTCTCCGAGTTAACAATATGACATCCTCGTTTTGGTGATTGATGAGAGAGGAGGTGTGTCTTTTTAACCTTGATCGTATTGCTATCTGTAATATCAGAGATGTTTTATGAGCGATAATTAAAATCTTGTGAGGTAAATGAAATGCTGTGCCTTTCAGAAATCACACATTCAGAGCAATTTACCAATTCTCAAGAGTAGCATGTGCAAAATCTGCTCTTAATTTCTACATAAATAAATGCAGGGTGTTCTATAATTACAATGATTCAATAATTATTTTAATTAATAATTATGATCATGAATAAAAAACCCAACATGCCAATTTCATAAAAACCTGAAGATCCCTCTAAGAAATAAAAACAAAACTGAGACAATACACATCTAAAAGTAAAGACTAAAAATTTAAAAATAACTCTGCTGTAGTAACATTGTATAAGTACTGTAAGTTTAGGACTTTAAAATATTTATGTTTTGCCTGATTTTCAATGGCAGACCTACAGGTAAAGGATGTCAGAATTCAGCCTTGGCTAATCATTTAATGTTCCAGATACCCACTGGGGCACAGCTGTCCTGATGTTTAGTGAGGTTAATGCTTTCTGACTTTATGTAGACCTAAATGTCTCTTTTCCAGCAGGGAACATGTCAGCCAGTCAGCAGCGTCGGATTTTATTCTTAGCCGCTTGCCTCTGGTGTCTTTTCTTTTTGCTTTTACTCCCCCTGTTTTTATCTCCATTCTCTCCCTTCTGACATCTCTTGGTGATTTCCAATGCTCAGATGTTTCACTGAGGCTCCGAATGAAATAATCCTCAAAGGCTCCAATTCATGAAAATGCCTCCCATAACAGATAGGACTTCTAACGCTTTGAAAATTGGAAACAAGCTGAAAAATGAAAAAAAAAAAAATGTTTTTGGTTTGTGTTTTCTCCATGCTATTTGTGCCACCGTATATGTGTCTCCCACTCACTGTCAACAAGATGTTCTCTATTAAGGTTGTGGATTCAAAAGAATGTGCTTTTCTCCACAGAAGAAACTCATCCAAAGCACAGCTAAAGCAGATTCGTTTTTTAGAAAGACTTTTTGCACAAATTATTGAATAGCAAACTTTATCTATGTTTTAAATGGATGCCCTTTCCAGTTTCACCCATCAATCATTTATTGCACTTTACCTGAGTAATACCATCCATAAGGCAAAACAGGTGACATCAAAGTATTAAATAGGAATGCTGACAAATACAAGAGCCTCTTTAAAAAAAATGCCTTCAAACTGCACACAATCACAAACTGGGCGACAGTTCACCTTTCAAAATAATGACCCCCAGAATTCGTCCAAAACAAGACTAGAGTAGTTTCAGGGTATCTTTGAATGTCCTTGAGTGGCACAAATATCTATGGAGAGACCTGAAGATGACAGTTCACTGAAGCCTGTTATTCAGTCTAGCATGAAAAATGGGATAAACCGGTTAAATTTACTTTAAACCACTTCATCATTATAGAAGAGTAGAGTATCGAGGTGTTTTGATAAATGGCATTTATAGTGCTGAGTCACATTATCATGACCACTTCCTACTTTCCATGACTGCAACACATATCTCATTAAATCATGTTTTTTTTGGTGGGTATATACGTTTAACTCAACTGATTTGTGTAGGAATCATTTGCACTTGTGGATCATTTACGCATTTAGGCTCATACATGACAGCAAGACACGGCTGGAAATATCCGGTTAAAAATCTGACATTGGTTTAAAGAGCATGACCAAGCCTTTAAAGAACTACCCTGGCCAAACTGAGCATTTGTTGGACCACCCTGATGGTCTTGTTTGCTTGATGGATTTTCTCCAAAACCCCATCCAGTAGCTGTGGGATTCACTGCAATCAGCATGGTTTCAGATACATGTGCCAGCCTACCAGGATTCACTCCAAGCCTGGCTAGCTGCAGTCCATGCTGTACCCCATGGTTACTTCCAAAAATATCTAGTGTGACACAATTGCATAAATTTGGTTCGAATGTTCTTGGAATCAACTGCAAAGCTCTTTTAGTTGTGACATGGGAAATATTTTTCCGTTTGTTCTGGTGGAAAAGTCCAGAATCTCGCAACTGTTAATCATATGAAGAGTCGGGTGTTTTTGCAAGATAAGGTCGAGTAGGGTGTTATTGCAAGATACCGTGACCTAAAGAGAACACACTTTGCCTGAACTGAACTAGCTCAGGATGGATCAAACCAGTATTGGGTTTCCTTGAAAGAAGCGTGGTTTCTATGCTAAATTTTCATTGAACCCATTGCACAGTGTCAATAAACCTCACTTACTTAATGCATTCTATACATTTTTCATACTTTATTTTATGTTCTCAAGGTTTTTCCATCATAGAAAATCAGATGAAATGTCACAGAGTTGACACAGCTTGTGCTTGCATCACATTCCATATTGTAGGGGATCTAGTATTAAGACTGTGAATTCCTGTTCCCCGTTTTTCAAATCTACACAGTAATTCTAGATATTCTAGAACGTTCTTAGGTGTAGAATGGGTATGTTTGAATAACATTTCTTCTTTGCACTCTCTGGGTCTTAGTGTAAGATTTTAATGTGGCCAGGCATTGCTGGACCTGGCTTGACATTGACATGATTTGACGTTATGATAAATTTGAAAGGTCAGTGTATGAAATGTCTACATTAGGGTGAAGATGAGGGATGCTGGGTATGTGTAATGGGTGACAAAGTGTCATGAGACATGAGAATGCCTTTAAACATTCTTATGGACCCTGTTTGTACCCTTAATTTATCTTTTAAGTACATCATCAGCATTTAAGAGAGTATTCATTATTAAATAACTTCTGAAATATGTTGAAACTCAAGTAAAAGAGGTTAAAAAGCTTCATTACCTTTAATACGATTGCTAGTCGTGTGAATTTCTTCCTGTAGTAGAAGGTGGGCTGATCTGTAAAGAATTTCCACTGGTGAGTGAGTTAGTAAATGTGTTAATAAGTCCAATACTTTGTCAACTCATTCCTTATCTTGATTATAGTGAGCAGTGAAAATTATTTACATTCTTGACATGTAGCAGACGCTTTTATTTAAAAAAAAAAACTTTAAAATGTGATTTGAGCATTAGAAGGTTAAGGGTCTTGCCCTTGGAAAAGAGGAATTAGCAAATAAAAGACACACACACACACACACACACAGACACACACACACACACACACACAGTTCCATGCAACAAAAGCAACCATCTGTTAGTGGGAAAGCAGTGACTTAAAATACATAGAGTAAAAGCACACCAAGAATCACAAGATATGTCACACAGTAAAATATGTATGTATGTGAATACTTTACACATATTTCTATTTAGCAATTCAAAGCAGCCCATTTCAGGCCTTCAGGCTGTTCAGAAAAAAATATGTTCCTGGTCAATGAAGCCAATTCATCAAAACAATCCTCTAACCTACCAGTAGTTTAAAAAAATGAATGAGGTGCTGTTTATGTAGAGGTGACTGGAGTGTTTAGGGAATTAAATTATACTTAAGAACACAAATGCAAATGCAAATGCAAATGAAAGAACACAAATGCAAAATGTGTGTTTCGTTCAGGGTGGTGAGGAGTACTTTGTTGACATGACTTACAGATTGTGTATGACCATACATACCGATTGTCCCTGGGGTTGATGGATGTTTCAGCAATAAATATCGCTTTGTGGATCCTTGCACAAGCCCCAGAACTGTGTCGTTTACTGCAGTCAGCATTGCTCCAGATAGCTGTGACAAACTACCAGGATCTATTGAACACACTCTCAGCCCATCGAGCCATCTGTGCTGCACATGGTGGTTACTCTGAATATTAGATGATGGTCAAAATAATGTGATTCAACCATTTATTTTAAAAACTTGATTATTGATCATTAACCAAAATACCCCCATTGTGGAATCATTCTGTGTATATTCAATAAAAATATGCAACAACAAAGGCAATAAAAAGGAAAGCAGTAATTTTTTATCACACTGTATTGTCAACTAGCTTCTTAGAATAAGCGCCTGACAATAAAAATTCTAACAGCATCATAACAGTATTAATGTCGAGCACGCAAAAGTTATTGATTAGACAGATAATTATCGCCATGTTTATTTGGATCATATTAATGCTCTGTCAGTCAAAAAAATATTGCTTTACAGATTTCTTCCCTCATGATAAATATTCCCAGCGTTGTTCATCGTCTTGTCAAGACGAGACAGGTCTCAATGAAATTATAATAAGCTCTCTTGCTGTGGTACACAATACATCAAATATCATCACTGGCCATTTTATGTATATATAAAACTACCACACATATTGTACACGCTTATGCAAATTTAGATGTCAGCCATCAAATATAGAAAGCATATCATGTATGCAATGAATTCTGACAGCAAAGTCAAAAGATATTTGCATTCAAAAAAGCAGCATATTCCTGCTGACTGCTGTGTGTTGGCACAAAGTTAAGTTGGCAGGCTTTGTTGCTCTGTCCCTAAAGGAGCCTCTGTCTGGAAAAACAACTTATCACAAAGGTTTAGAGGGTGCTAAAGAGAACCTATTAAAACTGAGAGCTGAGAAAGAAGGCATTCAGATCAGTCATCAAACACACCACACACATTCAGGTTACAGTTAGAAAGTTGAAGTATGCTGGTAAGGTAACATGTAGGTCACAAAATATAGGACTGTTTTGTGAGTTCATCTTTGACTTCAGGTGACCTTTGTGACTCAGTCTCAAGTTAAAAACCAAAGTCTGTTTAAAGCATTTGAAAAAAAAATGTGTTGATTGCAATGGCGTCCCATCCAGGTTGTTTCAGTGTGTCCCTGCTACCCTGATTGGATAAGCGGATGAAATAGTCAAGTGTTCATTCAAATCTGACTGCCTGAGCCAAGAACATTATTCTGTGTCATGGATGGATCAAGTGACATACCAATGGTTCAAAGCTCCAAACTGATTCAGTAATTCAGTTTTGACATGGTCATCCCACACCTAAACCCACCAGGAAACCTGTAAAATCAGCTGAAAAGAATAGTCTACAGACACTGAGATTTTGTATAGATGCAAGGTCTCAGATAACTTGTCACGTGTTTTCCAGTCCTGTTGTCTTAATGAAGAGAAGCAGCAAACTAATAGAGAGGTCACCATTGTGCATGGTTCCGTGTTTTTGAGGTTAAATTTATATAAATAAATCTTAAACATCAACCTTAAATAAATACACTATACAATCTGTAAACATGAAATTAGGATATTTGCAGTATAATATTATACATTTTAAACAGAAAATATTGAAAAGTTTATATACCCTGTATGTTCAAATGGCCCTTATTTATCAAAGATTTAGCAAAACAAAGATTTCCATCCAAAATAAATACTTCTGTGAATGGGTAACTGGGTTGGATCCTTGCCAATGGCCCCAATCTGTGAGGGGTTTTGAACCGTGTCTCTGGATACTATGACTTCCTCCCGATTTCAAAATATCAAAGCAGAAGGTGGACTGGCTACAAAAAATTACCGCTACATGTGAGAAAGTGAAATCTATGTACAGGTTGTATTTCTGCCCATTATTGTGACCTTGATCCACTGCAATCCTGACCAAGTTAAAGCAGTAACATGCATTAAATAAGGGATAATAAACTATTAGAGTGATGAACTGGACAGTTGTTAGCATTGGCCATAATATACACTGTCAGGTCTTAATATAATGACGGCTGCAGTGTGTGGCTTGTGAAGGACAAAAGTAGCTTCTGAGCTGGATTGATTGAAAGTTCTAACCTGGCTCCTTTATTCCTCAGACTTGGACCCAATTGAGCATCTGTGGGACCACCTCAATGGTCTTTTTTGCTCTTTGGATGCTCCTCCACGCCCAATCCAGCAGCTGTTGGATCCACAGTGGTCAAGCATGTCTCTAGATACCTGTGACAACCTGTCAGGACATTATTGAATCACTCTGTTACTTACGACTTGGGACATTATTCATAATAATGTGACTGGACAGTGTAATATTGAAACTTTGCTATTTGAGCTTCAGTGGCTCACAACCTCAATGAACCTTGACCGTTCATGAACCTGTCGCCGGCTTACCATCGTTTCTTCCTTGGACCACTTTTGATAAATGACCACTGCAGACTGAGAACACCACACAAGAGCTGCAGTTTTGGAGATTCACTGTTGCCCTTGTCAAACTCACTTAAATCTTTACTCAAGCCCGCTTCTAAGATCAACGTTGAGGATAAAATGTTCACTTAATGTTCATGATGGTATACCTGGTCGATGTGGTATATAATCTTTGATAAATAAGGGTTACTTTTATTACTTTAGAAAACCTTTTACTGTTTATAGATAAATATTTGGTGTATTTTTTTTCATTCACAGTGTTACAAGCATTTTTTACACCGAGTCCACTTTCACTTGGTTGTTGTTCGACAATATAGCAGACGGTTTGCTTTTAATCTTGTCTGCCGCTTCATTCGAACTATCCGCATAGAACATCCGAGCAGTGCAAAGCGAGATAACGATTTTTTTGTACTCCTGTCTGAAGTTCTGATTGAGCAGCCCATAAACAATGGCATTAAGGCAGCTATTAAAGTAGGCCAGGAAGTAACTGAACACGAACAGCCACTCTGGGACGAGTGGTGCCATCTTCTTTGGGTTCATGGCTACAGCCAGGCCGATGAAGTTGAGCGGTGCCCAACAGATTGCAAACAGCACGAACACCACAAACATGGTGACGAAGTTCCTCACAGTATGAGGCGTCAGCTTGGGCCGGAAATCGGGTTTGACGCGCCTCCGCACTTGGATGACGAGGATCCAGATTCTTAAATAGCAATAAGTGACGACCAGAATAGGCAGAATGAAGTGGAAGAAGACCACTGCGATGGTGTAGGCCGAACTGGCAGACTGAGTGAAAGTGCATGAGTACACCCTGTGGTCGTACTGCAACGAGCCCACGAAGAAATTCGGCACTATAGCGATCACAGTCAGGATCCAGATGAGGATTATGTAGCATAGTGAGTTTTTGTCGCTGTAGACGTGGTCGTACTTCAGGCTGTGACAGATGTAACAGTAGCGGTTTATGGCAATTCCGGTGATGTTAAATATGGATCCGATGACGCTCAGTCCCATCACGAACCCACTGATTTGGCAATGTATGAATCCTAAGTTCCATCCATTGTGGAAAATAGACATCAGCACCAAAGGGTAGGGGTAAACAGCCACCACTAGGTCAGCTACTGCCAGGCTCACCACAAAAACGTTTCCTGAAACACAGATACAGAACATTATCAGGTCTGCATTTACTAATGTAACATTTTACTACACTGTCGTGTAGTAAGCCACACTTTTGTCCTATTATTATGATTACTTCTTTATTTCAACAAATGGGAAATGTTTTGTGCCATTCTTATGGCCCATGTCCCATTAATTCAGAATGCACTCTAAACCCATGGTATGAATCATTACACATCATGTACACCCATACATGGCTAGAAATGCAACTGTCGGATGGAAGAGCAAGACCTAGATTCAAGGTACTACCTTGCCCAACTTAATTCCCCGGACTGAAACCCAATTGAGCGTCTGTGGGACCACCTTGATCGTCATGCTCACACTATGCATTCTTCCCTACCAGGACCTTTTTGAGTCACTCCCAGCTCATCTAGTCTGTGCTTCACATAGCAGTTGAATATTAGGTATTGGTCATAATAATGTGACACTGTAAATAACAGACGGCAGTGTAAATAAAGAGGTAAAGTGGCAAAAAAGCACAGAACCCAGAACCTTCTGGCTGTGAGGTGACAGTGATGCCCTGCGTTATTTATCATGTGTGATTATAGAAACAACTAAAGTTATAATATTTTCAATGACTAAATGATAAATACAAAAAAGGGTGATAAAAAGTTCATACTTAAAAGTATTATTTCATAATAATGCATTTCAATAGGAGACAGTGGTAGCTTAGTGTGTTGAGCTTTGAGTTATCATTAGGAAGATTGAGGAATTCAGGCTCTGCTGTCCAGTCCAGTATAGCCACTGTTGGGCCCTTGAACAAGGCCCTAAACCCATACGATGATTGACCCTGTGCAGAAAAAGAATTTAATTTATACTGTACTGTACTGGGTGTAAAAAATGCATACTTCTGTGGACACTGGTTCAAGCCCCACCACTGCCAGGCTGCCACTGTAGACCACTGAGCAAGGCATGAGTACTGGGTACTCTCAAAGTATAAGTCACTTTGGATAAAAGAGCCAAACATGAAGATTTAAAGTGTTTGCGCATTTCTATTTTATACTGATGAGAACATGTGCCAGATTGATGCACTATTCCAAAAGCATCGGCCATTTGAAAACTAGTTTGACAAATTCCAATTTGCTAGAAAGATTTCAACAATAGTTTTAGATTTATTTCTAAGTTACTAAGTCCAAGTGAAGTACACAGCTACCAAACTCATCAAACAATGCCTTTGTGGACTCTGTGCTGAAGTAATAAGTCTTGCTGCAATAGAAAAGGGCAATCAAACATTTTTAAAGCATCCTGTCAAATGACCCAGTGACAAATAAAAAAATATAAGAAATGATTTAAAAAAAAAAGAGGAACATGTGTTAGGAAAAAAGAGAACAAAGACCAATTTACTGGCAACACTCAAAGCTACGTTTTAAGACAGCCAATGTTCAAACGTCCTTTTGTCCTGTTAATCGATGATGTATTTTAATAGCATGACCTTCTGTGCTTCCAATTAAGAAATACCTTCCCTAAGACTGTCATCTGCTTTCTCTATTAAAAGGATTTAGGTTGCACCTGCTATTATCCCATGATGTTTTGCTCTCCTTGGAGGTATTTCAGGGCCCTGCCTGAGGGAACAGTTGTGCTATAGTTCATTTAGAAACAGCACAGCACTTTGTTCTAGAACTTTCTCCCTCCCCAAGCTAAAAAACTTCCTATTTTATTTCCCTTGTAATGCTTGTATACCTATTTAAGCTGATGAATAAAATACTAGGCAACTAGTAATTAAATGTGGTCAGATCAGATTAGATCATGTGCCACTTGGAAGACCTGTAGTAGTACAACCTCAGCAATAGTAAAATGCTACTCTTTCTACCATCTGTCTTCCCTGATTAGTGCTAAGCCGGAGTGACTGCGTCCATTCGGAGGGGCACTTTGTAGACATGGGGCACTGAAGAACACATACTTCAAAATAAATGAATAAAAAATCAATGTCTCGCAGTATTGCTCATTATTTTTATGGCACCCTGGTTGCTTTCTAGGGGGATAAAAAATGTTTCTGTTGCTTTTTAAGCATGAAGCTCAATGACTTGTTTTAAAGAGCATTTCTTTTTTCCCCTCAGCCAATATTTTACTACTGTCATCACACTAAGTATTCCAAAAGTGCTGGTAGAACACTTCTGAAATTGTTATGTCTTTCCAGGTATAGGCAATAATGTTTCAGTGGTTTTAATTCGATGCTGCAGGCACTTGTCAGCGTAGAAGAGCTTTCTAGAACAATGTATTCTTATAATGACATGTTTAAGCTCTTCTGCTTTTGCCTTTTGCAGCTGTTAAGAGATTTTATTTGTTTATTAGTGATCGACTGCTCACCCTGCATATCCTGGATGTTTAATCGGAATTCTTGACGTTAACTTTTTGGGATCTGAATTTATCATGTTGGATTTGAGCATCCAAATATATATAGTTTGAAATGTTTTACTTTTAAATTTTGACTTCGAAATCGAACATGAAAATGAGTCGATGTGAAATGCAATGTGTTTAATTGTGAGGCAAAAAGAAATCAAAAATCATAATGTCAATGCAAAAAAAAAAATCAGTACTGGAAATTTGAAATCTTAATCTGAATAGAAATATCAAAGCAGAAATGTACTTACTGTGTTTATACACTTCTGATTCAGGAAAGAGAAATAAACATGTTACATGTAGCCCTAAATTTGTTTTTGTTTTTTTTAATTGAAAGTGCAGAATAAATTAAGCAATTCAGTGACATCACAATGACAGTAGAAAAAACAATGGAATAATGGTCAACAGTCAGGGTCCAGTTTACCAGTTTGACTTCTGCGATAGGCTCTCCAGTGAAGAAAGTTCTAGAAAGTTCTTGTACTTAATAATGGCTGTTTAATAACTGTATGCTCAAAACTTTGAACTTATTAAAAAGGTAAAAGCAGTTTTCCCC
>JAYDZF010000003.1:4276563-4291351 GCA_034509105.1 Microcambeva barbata
CTTGTCATACGTGTTGCTCTTACCAAGACAAATTCCTTGTATGTGTAACATACTTGGTGAAATAAAGAGATTCTGATAATACTGTATTTTTAGTGTTATTAATTATGAGTATGATTTCAACTGGTTTATTGCTTACCTGTAAAATATATGTATGTGGTGGAGATTCGATCTGGATCCTTCTCACACTCTTCTCCATCACAGAGTATTACCCAGCAGCTGTACGCCCCCGTATCAGCTGCAGAAGGTGTTGTCAGAATCAGCTGACCAAACTTTTCATGTTGGTTTATACTGTTACAACACAAATCAAGTGAGTTAATCAAAACAATATCCTAAATCATTTAATGAGCGTTAGGTTTACATTTGCTTTAAAAGTTTAATTCTTATGATGTAGAGATGGAAGTACCTTAGTCTGGAGTCATTAAAGGTGTCCAGGTAAGATGGATATGCCCAGCCAATTTTACTCCCTTTACACCGCAGTTCCATCGTTTTCCCAGGATTCAAAATCAAAGAGTCTCCAAGTCGAAGGAAACGACCTTTATCCAAAACCTGAGTGAGAATGGAACTAGTCTTTCCTCCTCCATCTTTCTCTTTCACTTTGGGTAAGCGCACCTTGACCTTTTTTCTTCCTGGTTTAAGACGGTCAGCAGCATCTTTCTTATTTTTCATCTGTTGACTTACACCTGATTCAGCAAATCAAAACCAAAAGGAAACTTATCATTCGGATTATTTTAATACACAAATTGAGTTCTTGTATTTTTTACATTTAGGTGTGTGACTTAAAAAACAAAATTAAAAGAAAAAAAGCAATCTCAGTTTACATGGAAAGATAATTGTAATGGATAATAAAGATCAAGGATTTTCTGTATGTTATTAAACCACCTCGTATTGTGGTTGTTGGACCTGATAAATAAATCTAAATAAAGAATATGTAATCTGAATCGGATTAAATTCAAATGCAGCTAAATGCACTAAACATGATTTCATGGTAACTTGCAACAGTGAATAATTACAGCTACATTAGAATACTACGTGTTTATATTCACCAATGTGAACCAACAGATTGATATTTCAATAAAGGCCTATGTGTCTGATCATTTCTGAACTTGACCACGTTACTGCTTTGGTCCAGAATCAGAGCCAGAGGTGGGAAAATGGAAACAGTCCTCACATCTGGAAGTCTACTTTACTATGTGCTTCCAAATTCACTGCTATATAAACAGTACGAGGAAAATGCTTTCTTCAGACTTTGCAGACCTTCGTAAACAGTGTCACATTTAAAACTCGACATAAACAAATAAAAAATAATGAAGTTTAATTAAAATGCACCGTATTGTGTTATGTGGACCATTTAGGGTGGTATAATGGAGTATATTGACAGACATGATTAGAAAATAATTGCCCAATAAAAAGAAACACAGAACTGTACAGATATGTGTATATGTATAATATCAAAGAGTTGGGAAACGTCTTGTAGATTGTCTTGTAGATTGATTTTCTTCATGGCTAAGATCTGGAATCTCCATCAATCCCACCAACACATAAAACACGCTTTAGAACTTCCTTCAGAACGACCTGCAACCACTGCATATATACAAAAAAAAACATCTGCTCACCATGTTGGAGCTCCAGTAACAGCAGCACTAATGTCAGAAATACCCAGAACTTCATGTTGTATCAGACCAGATGTGCAGATTCTTGTGACGGTCGCTGCGAAGAAAACCCAACCAGCAAAGCTGAAAGTGCAGTTGGTCGTTTCTACAAGTGGGTTTCATCCCCTGTTACAAGAGGGAGATGGATCATCCCTGAAACTCCCCATTAAGCCCAAATTTGTATGCTTTTCTTCTGGTGCCATCTGCTGGGACAAAGATGCTTCTGTTAAATATGTAAGTCACCCGTTATTTCGTTGTCTTTCTTATTAGACGATTATTTAGGCCGTAGTTTGAATTACACACATTCAAATATATTAATGGTTTTTTTCTAAAAGATTTTAATCAGCTTTCAGAAAAGACAAATACTTGTTGTTTTTAATTATATGTACACTGCGTTATTCTATAGTCGGTCAATATATATGTTCTCATGCATCATTAATGTTGTGCGACACTACAATAACACTAAGTAATAACCATAGAAACGCGTTTGCCTGTTCGCTAATGCAGTCAAATTGTATTGTAGTATCCCAAAACAAGTAGATTAAGAGCAGCACTGCGCATGCGTCAATCTACGCAACGCGCGTTCGTACCTAATTTAAGATTCCACCTATCGACATTATTATTAAAAATAATTAAAAATAATCATTAAATGTGGTTTGCGTGGTTTTCAATGATAATTAGACCTGCTTAACAATGAAAACAAGCTTTTAAGTATTTGATCTATTGTTCTGAAATCAAGACAGTAACCAATGATGTAAAGTTGATATCATATTCACATTTTCAGAATTCTTTCTTCAATAGATTTGGAACAGTTCGTACCAAGGAACCGTCCACAAATTACAACACAAAGTAATCTGCTATAACCCCTTCATATACAACTACTCTTATATTGACATTCATTTATTCCAGTACAACTTGTCTAGGAGCAACATGATAATTTGTTCAAAATCTATTGAAATTGTTATATGCAAATATTTTGTTTTGGTGGAATAAACGCCGATATTGACAATATAAGAGTTGTACTAAATGAATATGTATGTATTCATTCACTGTGTCAAACACATTCATGGCCATTTTTGTATCTCCAGTTCACTCTGGAAGGACTTCTGCAAGTTTGCTTTGGATAAGAGCATTTGCTAAATGCTTAAAATGTAAATGAAATTCATCTGCATGTTTTTTGACTGTGGTACAAAGACAAAACTGGAGCACCTAGAGTAAATCTACACATACAGAGAACATGCAAACTCCACACAGAAAGGACCTGGATTTGCCTACTTAGGGGGTTGAACGCAGGGCTTTCTTGCTGTGAGGTGACACTGCACTGTCATCTCGGCCTAGGCATCCCAAAATAAAATGGTCTAACGGTGTTACTGGTATTTTGGCGCCATCGTGTGGATCATGTGTGGTTGTGTTGCAGCCAATGACACGAGTAACATAACAGAAGGGAAGAATGGATTAAGTGAAAATTCAAAGCTGAAGTTGAACGGTGAAGTCTGAACATCATTGAAAACATGTGGATAGACCTCAACATATATGACTGGACCAGGAATATCACAGAACTGGAAACTTTTGCAAGAATGGAGGAAAAAATCTCAAACAAGACAAGAAAACATTGACTGGCTATACAGTAAAGCATTTACAAGCTGTGATGCTTTCCAAATGATGCAGGTTGCCCTACATTTTGCTTCAGGTCATTTTCTTTCTTTTATTTATTTTGAAAATGTGCTTCTGTTTCCTCCCAGACATGCTGAGAACAGGTAAACTCAGCACAGATCCCCACCGAGGGATCAAACTCAGAACCTTCTTGCCCTAAAATATTAACACGTATAACATTATGAAAATGATGGTAGTTCCATAACAATTAAAATACAGAACATTACAGAACGATTCCGGATTTAATGGAACCGATGCCAACTCTAAACGTTATCATAGGGAAGGACATTACGTTCATTTTGAAATAGATGAACAGTCAAATAGCAAATTACTAAAACGCTCACTTTTATTTCTAATTTTATCAGTGGTTATCGGACCGATTTGAGTAAATGTCAATTTATGTGATTTTGCTATGATATTATTTATTTAGAAAGCTAACAGATGATTGACTTGCCTGATTGTTTAAAGTAGCTATTCAGGCAAAACGATTACACTTACTGTTTGCTTTTTAATTGACCGAGTGAATAACAATAATAATAATTTTTTAATGTTTTCTGTTTAACGTCTTAATATGACTTTCGCCCCAGATAGAGTAAATAAGATCATCAGCCTGTACATTAATAAAGAGGATCTGAATTGTTTCATTTAAAACATTTATCCCATACAATGTTCGTTTATTTATTGTTTTATTAATAAATACACTGGTTTTAAAGTATTGTAAACAGAGGCATCTATTATCGGATAAATCAAATAAAGAGCAATTTAAAAAATGAAAGAAATATAATATTAGTCTGTACAATGGAATACCTCAGAATTAGATGTAACAGAATAAGGCATAATACAGTCTTAATATTAAAGACTTTATTTCATCTTAGGTATACTGTACACGGTCTTACAAAAGACACAAATAGAAGAATTACAATGTTTATTTGTTAAAAAATGATATAAAACCACTATTACTTGAGTAGTTTGAGTAACAACTTTGTATTACTTTGTATAAGATACTAAAATTTCATTAGGCTCAGAATTTTTTATCCAAGCCACCCAAACACTACAACAGGAAGGTCAAGTGAATTCCTTTTGGATTGGTCATTTATATAGACAGCAGCTCTCATACGTGTGGGTTTGTAGACCACCCTAAGACTAGTAGTACATTTTACAGTGTACACCAATACTGTTGTTGGTTAGTCATGCTGTATGAGTAAAGTAAACTCAATAAAACACAATTCAGGAGATGCAGTGTCATTTGGACACAGTTCTATATGATTTCTTATATTATCCTAGATTTTATTAGTGAGTCATTTGGTTGCTGTTTATTCATCATACCAAGGGATGATGCTTTTCACCAATGTTAAATAAGCAGCCGTCAAGAAGTCATACAGGGGTTAACTAATGGTGTAAACAGAAGACTTAACACTGATGACAAGAAGTGTGTTATTGAGTAAATAAATGTCATTACATTCCTTGCTCTGCATAGCTACACTCACCGTTTATTCACATTACTTGAATTTTTAATTATAAGCTGTTCCTTTTATACTTCTTTATACTTGTTTATACTTCATATTGTGTTCTAGATGAAATCTCTGTTTGCAGTTTTATTCATTTGACTCCTTGTCTGTAATTAGATTAACCATGTAAACCAATATAGAACACAGTAAGGAATGTGATTTTATACCTGACAAGATTGCTACAGGTCCCTTTGCTGGTAAAATTAGCCATATATTACATAACTCGACTAGCAGTCACAATTTTGTCTTAAATACTGATGGTGCAACTTATTGCAAATGCTGTGAGGTGATAGTCAATTGTATAAGATAAAAAACTCTACAAGTAATGCTTAGTGAACAAAAATATAAACTAACAAACTAGGCAGGGAAGAGCTTAAAAATACTGAACAGTTGAAGAAAAAAAGTAAACATATTATGATAACTACACAAGACAGTTTAACACTGGTGCTTTATGCTCACACAGCCATCTATTTACTGTTTTTAGACTGTCTTATTCTTGATTAAATCAAAGTTAAAGTTGCAGTAAACATCCAGTCCTCATTTATCGCTGAACTGAAGCACCTTTCACTCTCACTGTCACACTAGAACATTAACCCATCACAAAGTTTATGTAGGTTTGACTCAAAGGAGGAAACATATGAATAAAACTCTGTGTTAGTTTACACCCATGTTCATCAGCCAGATCAGAGCTGTGCCATATTGTCACACATTGTAACAGCCCATCATATGTTGATGTAATCAGCTATAATCAGCTTGTTCCCCCTTTCTCTTCTTTGTTTTACAGCTGACTGGTCTTTTCTAAATTCATTCCATCTTTTACATACATCCTCTGCTTCTCTGGCACACTGTCAGTACCCTGCTGCCGCCTCTGGTGCTCAGTGCTGTGCCAAATCCCATAGCCGAAATAAATAAGGAAACCTGCAAAATAATAAATTACATTTGTTTCATATCTAAGCAATTAGTAATGGTGTAAATATGTTAATAATACATAGCCCTGGTAGTGTCTATTTGATTACAAGAGTCCATATCTAAATCGTTCTGTTCCACATACAGGGCCAGGTTTACAGTATTGTCACTGTAATTTTAAATAATAGTTACTTCCTAGTTTGGTGTTCTAAATTCTAAATATGTTTATGTAGTCAAAAAATGAGTGAGGTAATTTATGTAAGTCTTTGTTATTATAACCTATAATGTTGTATGTTTTACCTTTAATTCATATGTAAACCATACAAAATGGATTCAGCACCAATTGTGGGTAATTGTTGTTATTATAATTGTTATAAGTATTATTATTAATTATGGTGATAGTAGTAGACGTAATAATGATTGTGGAGTATTGCTGTTGTAGTATATTTTACATATTTCGGTTGATTTTACTCTAATTTGTGGTGGTAATAATGTAGTTTTTTTTGCTCTATCCTTCTGTTTATTTTGAGATTTTTTTCATGATTATTCTGGCAGTATAATTGTAAATATTTGTCACTGTGCCAATAAAGCACAATTGAACTGAATTGAGATATAGAGAATTTGTGTACTTACCCACAGCCATCCAGGCTGAAAAACGAATCCACGTGTCTCCACTCAGTTGCACCATGAGGTAAACATTGACGAATATACTTACGATAGGCAGAAAGGGTAACAGGGGCACCTGTAAAGCAAATAAAGCCTCTGTTATGAACATGGCCACTAATGCATGGCCCACTCTGAGTTAAACAAACACATGACAAACCACAGTGCTTTTCATACTTACTGAGCTTTAAATAACAAAACGCAAACATTTACTTGTTTTAACGTAAAACCTTGATTCTGTTTTACAAAATCTGATATTTAACCAGCATCAGTAGACATTATTTGGGCCTTATAACAAGCAATTTTAGTAAGTGCTAACAAGCTTTTGACACCACACATGTGAAATCATGACACTTTCTACTTATGCACTATTCCATCTCTTTGAGGTTTGGTGGCTTTAATACTGCAGCTGCTTTTTTTAATCCATATTCTAATCTGATACCATACCCAATTCACATATTTGTTACATACACTTGGCTGACCATAAACATACATACCATGAAGGACACCTTGGTGCTTGTCTGTGGTTGTCTGTAGACCAAGATAACGCATGCAACCAAGATAAAAAATGATGTTGCCAGAACACCCAGTATGCAGGGATCCATTTCAAGAATGGCCTGTCCATAATGTGTTGTGAGTGCACTTATTACACACACTAAAATGACTGTGAAAAACAAATACATACATATAGATCAGGAATTAACATGGAATATGTTTCAAATAAAGCATTCTAATCTGGTGACAAATCTATATTTTATAATAATCTCTACCGGCTGTTCACATGAGAGTGTGAGCGGTAGCAGGATGCTTACCAATGACCCCGACAGTCATGTTGACAACAGTGGAGGATTTTTTTGTTGGCTGCTGGGAGGGATTTAATAGAGTATACAGTGTCGTTTCTCCATCATTTAGCTTGTTCAAGTGACTCTCTGATTCGGTCAGTTCAGACTCTCCAACCTCCCCACCATCTACGCTATTTTTGCTCTTTAGCACAGAGTCTGGGCGATACCTAAAAAACAAACAAAAATTTAGACCCACTGGTCATTAAAAATATACAACACATTCATCATTTGAATTAATACTTTTTTTAGTACAGGAAGGATAAACTGATTCAATAACCTGATACACTGGAGTTAAGCTGATTTTGATAAACCAATTGCAAGGCAGTGACATTCTTAAAACATTCTCATAATAGAAAGATCAATAAAAGGCAAATTCAACACAGAATTGACATGGTTTCATGTCGGTAAACATTATCTGCAAAACAGATGTTTTTCTCTGTCCTATGTTGAATCAGTCAGGTTATTTTGGTTTTCTTCGTCCAGAGAAAGTGTATGCACTGTTTCAGGACAGGAAGGACCATGCTTGTGACTGTATCCTATCAGTGAGTATTGTATTTATATGGACGACATCATCACTGCATAACTGTTGGGCCTGTATGCCCTTCTCCTAACTCCTAACTAAAAGGCTCATTGGTGCATTTACACCACAGTTGTGTGTGTTGGGTAAACACCCTACAATTTGAGGTATTTGAGACACATAAATAGATGCAGTTTAAGACTGGGAAAACAGGCCTAAATAAACAGAACTGGGAACCCTGGGCTCCAAGAACGTGTGTAATACTAATAATTAGTTTATTATCCTAAGCTGGTTGGCATAGACCATGCACATTAGGGAGTATTTCTGCTGCACCCATGTGTTAAATTACAGGGGTCTTGGAGTATGTGGTAAATACAGCAACAGTGACAATGTAAAAAGTAATTGCTTAGATTTGTTATTGACTTTAGCTATACAAATAAAGCAATATTAAATAAAATTGTATTTAAGGATATTTTGTATTAACTTATAATAAAGTATATCACCCTGAGGGGAAAGGGAAAAACAATTTCCTTTAGTTACCTTTAACTTTTAATGTCAGTTCTATTGATAACAGAGCACAGGAAATTAGGAAACAGGAAATTATTTTGCTTTGTTTACATTTAACCATTCAGAGTTAAATTACCTACCTAAGAATAAGAACACAAGCAGCTACCAAGGAGTACGCCAGCAATGTTCCAATAGACATCATATCCACCAGGGCTTTTAGGTCAAAAAGGCAAGCCATAACAGCTGTAAATTTAATTAGTCAAAATGCAGATTAGACAACAGCTGTTTAAATGGAATGAAAATAAGCAACACAGTATCAAAGCAATATTAAATATATTAGAAATATATAAGACCATAAAAAAATTAAAAGATTGAAAGATTTGTCCATTTTCAACGTTTTCAATTTAGTTAAAAACTTCAGAATGTCATACAGAACAAGTGGCATATTCAGAATAGACTGTGATTGTTCAGTTTTACAGGAGTGGGAAGGTGGAATGTATCTGCGTGGAAATTTACAGTGGAGTCCATTGTCACTGTACGTGCACTCTTATATAATTACAAAGTTATATTGAAACATTAAAAGGTTTACTGCTTCTCAAGCCTTTGAATGGAACAATAAGTACGTTGTACATTCAGTGTAAGTGTTTGACCCAGAGAAAAGCCTCTTATGTCTAATTCTACACCACATGGCAAAATGTTTAATACATTAAGCATTTTTATATCATATTGTAGGGATGCAACAGGTAAAAGTGTTCTTCTTCTAGAAACGCACAGGCTTGCAGTGTCCGTCACCACATTATTAATGCAGTACTCATTAAAGCTGAATAAACAAAATATGGACATTATCAGTAGTGAAGCTATCTCTTGCAGCAAACAGTTGGATGACAATGAAAGACATATTGCACTGTAAAAGCAATTCATTCCAGCCAAGACCCAGTGCACAGATACAGATGTTCCAGCTGATAAAGACATCAATGTATACTTTTTCAGTTCAAGAATGTTTCAGTAAGGACATTTCTGACAGAGACCCCAACTAGTACTTGACCCTGTGTACTCCTCTTCCCAGTACATGAAATCTTTTCTTTTTAGCACTTACCCTTGTCCAGATGTATGTAGAGTCCCCTACCAACCCCTGAACTTACTCCTGCTTGCTTCAAAGCATCATATTCCGTTGTTCTAAGAAACTAGCCTACAGCTGATTCTACAGACAGCTGCACCTGTGCTCAGACTTCAGAGCATATATACAACATCAGAAGAGGTTTGAAGTATGGCTAACAACGCATAATGGCCTAATCTTTGTAGGGCTTGTGTGTAATATTTTGCAGACTGTTATCTTTCCACATTTTGAAATACATTGACTAATCAATGTAAATGTATCTTGACTATAAGTGTACTGGTGTAGTTATAAGAATATTGCTTTTAAAGCCCCATCACCGCCAGCTTTATAATATTGGGACCCTGAGAAAGGCCTTTAAACATCAATTGCTTGAATTGCATTTTGTCTCAGTTGTAAGTCACTTTAAATAAAATATAAATATAATAATTTCTTCTTAATCAGCACACAATACTTGTCCTGCTACCCACACCACATTTCACAATTTAATTACATTTAATTTAACATTCAGCAAATATGCATAACCAAACCATCATTTATGCATTGTCTAGCAAATTAATTTAACATTACTGGAATTTTAGAAAAAACAGAATGGCTTGGGGAGTTAGATATAAACGCTACAAACGTGCAAGCTTGAGAGTTTGAATCTTAGCTCTGCTAATGTCCAGCCAGGCATATACATTGACAATGTCAATGATTGGCTCTTTTAAATGAGGAAGGGCATAGGGACACTTCAGAAATTGAAGTTACTTTTGACTGTTGGACAATGAGGCGTGGGAAGTGGAAAAGACTACAATTGATGTTTTAATGTCACACATATTGATCCCACATGCATATCAATCAAACTTTAGTACCCAAGTTACTGATTTAAAGACCTTTTATACATAGATCATGTAGATTCAAATCACCACACCATCACCACTGCAAGCCCCGGCATGCACACACAAGACCTCCACCAGGCTGACACACACTGAGACAGCAGACCATGCCAGGGCTTCTCTTCTTTAGAGCTTACCCGCTGTCGTGCCAGCTGCCATGGTGGCAGCGACTGGTGACTGGCGCTTACTCACTTTGGAAAGAAATCGGAATAGTATGCCATCTCGCGCCATGGCAAACAGAATGCGGGGTAGAGGAAACATGGAGCCCAACAGGCTAGGGACAAAAAAGTCATGGTCATAGTTCAAAGAAGATATTCTTCACAGATAAAAAATACGTCAGGCAAACGTAAATGTGCAAAAGATCAGGTATTGATGAAATAGTTAAAATGCATTTTTTTTATTTCACCAAAGATACCTTAAAGTTGGACATTCACCTTTGCCTGGTGGCACACTTCACCAAATTTAACACAAATTACATCCCCAGCTCTCACCTGCAACTATACCGGAGGTCATTGTGGCAATTAGTGGGGTCTTCGTCTTAGGATTGATTCTGGCTAACGCTTTGAAAAGCACCCCATCCTCTGCCATAGCATAGATTACACGAGGCATTGGGAAAATGGATCCCAGCAGACTGCATATGGAGACATGCATAGAGCCAACACATTAGTCAGGCAACCTCATCACAATACACCAGCCACACTGCCATAAAGCACAACAATTACATGCTGCAGACCAGATCCCTAAAGCATTTCTTGTTCATTTTACACAGTTCTTCAAGATATCTAAAATTTGATGTTTTAATTTACAATAAAAATATCTAGCATTTAGGGAAATGGCTACTTAATTATGTCATTATTTTTTCCTGGATGGGGCCCCCAGCATTAAAAAAAACAATGCCAAATAAATAATGCGGACCACAATTCACTGTGGTGACTCTCAACCGGAGCAGCCGAAAAGATTTGCATTATTTTTTCCTGCATCGTCTTAGAAACTCATGCTTTGGACATTTTTAAAGCATGTAAAATTTCTTAGAGACGACGTCTCAGAGTACCATGTTAATTACAGATGTTAAAGCATAAGCGCCATTTACTTTCATCCACAGCTACCTGACTTTCCAGGAAAAAAAGAAAGACATGATGCATGCTGCATATGTTTTGTATTGAAAGAGTATAAAAACAAAGCTGAGATTTTATGGAGGAGCAAAGCAATGCACATTTGCTTCTCTTTCAAACAAACCACCACCAAGCATTTAAGGAATCAATCCATAATTGACCCAATTATACAAAAGCATTATTCCCACTATAGGTCCACATAACCTTTACATTGGCAATAAAAGCACCATTTTATTTAGAATAACAAAGGAATAAATACCTGGTTGAGAGAGCGCACAGTGACCCCACTGCCACCACATACTTAGCAGGACCCCAGCCAACATAGTCAAAGGCCACAGGCAGAGGACTCTTCTCATCCAAAAGATAGTAAGGCATCATAAGCGTGAGGGCAGCAGAGACACCGAAGTAAGCCAAGAAGCAAATCAGCAGGGAGGCAACTATGCCGATGGGAATAGCCCTCTGTGGATTCTTCACCTCTTCACCTAGTCAACAACAATAAACATTCAAGCCATTGTTAATTATGTACATTACCACACTGACAGTATTTTTTTACACCAGACTTTTACACCATAATCAACAGGTCTAGCATTCACATCCGGATAAAGGCCAACTGTAGTGGTTAGGGCAATATTAATTAGCAGATCACTGGTTCAAATCTCACCACTGCTAGGTTGCTGCTGCTGTTGGGCCAAGGCACAACCCTCATTGCTTAGACTGTATAATGTAATTTGAATAAAGATGTCTGCTCAATGCTGAAAATGTAAATTAATAAATACCTGTAGTGGCGATGCAATCAAATCCAACAAAAGCATAAAAGCATGTAGCGGCACCAGCAAGGGTTCCCCCAAATCCATAAGGTAAAAATCCCCCAGCACCATAATCACTGGTAACATTTTCGTTATAGGATAGGTTTCTGAAATCAATCATAACAGCAAGTTTTCTTTATTTGTAATTCAAAAAACCAACTTTGGGCCTGCAAAAAAAAGAATCTAATCACATATTTCTTACCTTTTTACTATAGTGACATTTATGAGAGATTCTTCAGATATCTCCCAGTTGAGCAGATCTCCTTTGACAAACCCAGACACGATGACAAACATAAGCACAAGTACATTTATGGCTGTGAAAATTTTGTTGACCCATGCTGACTCTTTAACTCCAAAGGAAAGAAGTCCTGGGAAAAACAAAAAATAAACACGACACTAAATAACTAAAACCTATGGTGTCCAATTTTCTTATTTGCTAAGTGCCTAATTTGCTCATAAGTACACAACTTTCACACATAACTTATACACTCAGTATGTGCGGTAGCAATATTATTAGCACATTGCAATATATAGCATAATATTGTCAATATATTAAAGAATGCTTGGTAATTAGACCGGCTTGATTAAGTTGTGAATTTATTTTCACAGCTTTCTACTATATTGTTTCAATTTTGTTATTCATAACATAAAATATTCACAATGCAGTAACACTAATGTTCAACTACTGATTAATAAAGCTTTTATTGTAACAAGTAGATTTCCTTTTGAATTTCATAACCTCTGCACTGGAATATTGACCTTGGGAGAACTTGGCCAGAATATGATTAAGTAAACACTGACAACATGTCATCTTGAAATAGTGTGCTCAGTCTAGCACTACAAATGTCATTCCACCTGGTATTTTAGAACAGAATGGTTCTTTTTTTCTCTTAGACCTCCTCATGATAAACAATTATAATAAAAAAAAAACCTGGGGCCTCCTGAACAAACACTGGAATGTGAATCTTGCAAGTTTAGGAATAAAAGTTGTTATTCTAAGAATAGTATAATACCTGACAATAGTAATATAAGGCAGACTGCAAAGAAGTCTGGGTATTCTGCTAAGCCAGGCAAGTTCATCCTGAAATGGGTTTTGCAAAACGTCTCTATATGGCCTCCTATGAGTTCATCGAATGTCCCACTCCAAGCTCTTGCAACACTTGATGTTCCTGTATACAAAACAAATACCAGAGTAAAGTGTTACTGTCTAAATTTGTTTTCATAAAAAGATCAAAGAGCAAAAGCTTCAATTACGCATATGGAATGGATTTTTATATTGTGGAATATGATATTTACTTTTAAATTCTATGGAAACACAATGTTACAGAGGGTCAGAAAATTGTCCATCAAGTCAACATTTGGCAGTCTGTGAATATTTCTTAAAAGTAGAGTGAGCCAAACCCTCTATTATTAATAATCATTAATAGTAGCATCAACATAATTAAAATAATTGTTGATAGAGGGAACATTACCACCATTAATTCGTTTTTTTAGCTGTGTACAGCAATGTGAATGGATAGTTTCAGCCACAATTGCTAACTGAATAAATTGCATGTTTCCATCTTGCAATGGCAATTCAAGACAGACCCTTTCTTGTTCCACTATGACTGTACCCCTGTGTATAAAGTGAAGTCTATCAAAATTTGGTTTAAAGAAATCTAGTGGTCTCACCAAACAGTTTTGAAATGGACTGTTGACCAACATCAGTACCCAGCCATGCATAATATTTTTCAAATTGAATGGGTACAAATTTCCACAGATATAATCCAAGGTCTTGAAAGAAGCATTTTTATTTAGAGTGGCCAACACGCTCATGCACATTTGGCCATAAAATTTAACTTCATCCACCAAGTCTTCCAACTTACCTATAACATAGGAGAGAATTAGGTTCCATCCTGTGATGAAGGCCAACAGTTCCCCTACAGTCACATAGCTGTACAGATACGCTGAGCCAGTCTTGGGTACCCGAGCTCCAAACTCAGCATAGCACAAGCCTGCCATGACGGAGGCCAGAGCAGCTATGAGGAAGGAGAGCACAATGCTAGGGCCAGAGTTACTCATGGCAACTTCACCAGCAAGGACGTAGACACCAGCACCCAGTGTGCTACCCACTCCCAGAGCAATAAGGTCTACCGTAGAGAGACAGCGGCACAGCTTGGAATCTTCCAGAAAGTTCACATTTTTTCGTCTTACCAGTGAGCGGCAGAACGACAACAAGTGCGCCAGCATTTTTATATTCTATATCGGAAAGAAAAAAAAATAATAATTATCTTCAGAAACAAAGTATTTTGTAAAATTGTAGAATGATTGAGCTCTCCAAACATAAACATAGATTTATAGATGGAATAAAATGTACATACATGCTATAATTTGAGTATTTGAATTGGTCAAAATATTGAAATTAACTCAGATTGTGATGCATTAGATTAGATGGTGAATTAGATCAGCAGTTATTTCTTTCTTCTCTTGACATGAATTATTATTTTTTTGGTCATTAGAAATGCAAATTATAATTGGTTCATGAAGTGCGTTTACTGTTGGTGCCTTCAGAACTTTTGTAACACCTGCGTCTACCTCTACAACCGAAGGTGAATCATATATGACGTCCACCTGTGACTTGACCTTTGCACTTT
>JAYDZF010000003.1:4304377-4314951 GCA_034509105.1 Microcambeva barbata
ATCCTAACACAGTACCCTGCATAATTATCAATAAACATAGGCAAAGTAAAATATTGTGCAGTATAGTACGTTTAATATTGTGCAGTATAGTACGTTTAATAAGTTGGAATGAGCCGTATAAAGCGTCGTAACCACGAAACGACGTAACTCGAGACCGTCGTAACCCGAGGACTACCTGTATATCCTATTAATAGAGGTCACCACAGCAGAACATGATCCGTATTATTAATCTGGTATAGTTTTTATGCCGGATGCCCTTCTTGTTACAACTGTCCTAATGTATCCGGGCTCCAAACAGAAAGGACCCAGACCACCTCAAAACTTTACTGAAATTAAATATGCTCACTTGGTGAATAATGACTACATGTATGTGTTTTCAGCTTAATGCAATGGCAAATCGGGCAACGGGAAAGGGCTATGAAAATGAGGACAACTACTCCAATATCAAATTTCAGTTCCTTGGAATTGAAAATATTCATGTGATGAGGAACAGTCAGCAGAAGCTTATTGAAGGTACTTGTTCTATATAATATTTTTTTGTTTTTGATACTGTAACTTAAAGCCAGGTACAATATTTACAGTACAAGTAAAAACTGCATGATTGTACATCTCCACATATCTATACACCGTTTATCAGATTTTAAATGGCAAGTGATACTGCCTATCAGCTCTTGTCTTTGAGTGCCAACTGTGCTATCGCCCTGGCCATCGATCCTGGTTAGGGTCAAAGTAAGGGTCTTTTGCTATGATAAGATGCAAATCAGGATACCTTTTCCCAGGGTGCCGGTCTATCGCCCATCACCTGAGATTTCAACCTGGATTACAGACCAGCTCACCAGTTGAGCATCAGAATAATGGACAGAGAATAATATGCAACCACATGCCATAGTAAAAAGAAAGTTTTTGTTAATGCCTGTTGTACAAGCTTAAAGCAATATTGCTACTTACTATTGTTTTCTCACAGGTAGGTGAACAGTGGGATGCTGCTGCACACATGCTGTGATCAGTCATGTTACCCTGCTTGTCATAAAGTGGAAAACAATTACAGACTAGGAAATATTCTCATGTCATTCTGTACTGAGATGAACTAGACTGTACCGTAGGATTTCATAATAAAGCTCAGTGGAATAGCCCGGGCATCTTTAAATCCATCTGGCTTTCATTGTTTGGCTATTTCTATTTGTTTTTAGTTGATGGTCAGGGACCCTTAATTCCCCTCCAGTTTGAGAAAAGGAAGAGCGTGAGAATAATTTAAATCACCGCTGTAAAAATAATAGTAGTCTTAGCTGTGATAACATTTTAGCCTAGAAAGCACTAGGGAGCCCAGAAGGCGTATACCAGCGAGTAGCTGCCCCACTGAGACTGCATGGCAAATTTAGGTCCTGTTACATTTAAACCAGTTGGGGCCTTTTTCTCAGAATCCTTGAAGGCTGAACGTTGTTAGGGATCGCTGGTCTACATTAGCCCCATCATCAGGGTATGACTGAACCTATTCACATGCAATTCCACACGTGAAGCACTTTAATCATTTGAAGGGCAGCTTGGAAGCCTTAAAGCAAGGGATATTTGTTTGGAGCATACTGCATTAATAACTGTCATAAATGTAGATTAAGCCATTGCAGATTAATGAGCCTTTTAAAGAAACTGTCACCAGCATCTTTTTTTCATTCTGTCAGGGAATACATTTATCATTGCCATATAAAGTAAAACATCCCCTTCAACAATAAATAAATATAATAAATCAAATTCAACAACATACCAAAGGTGCCGTAGGTCATCTACTCTCACAGGAACTTTTTTATCAATCTTTATTTAATATAGTTCAAGGGGAAAACTTATCATAAACAATATGGCCAATATATATATATCTGCAAAGCTCTTTTTCATTAGTCTCATTTTTACAGTGTCTGATCTCTGCTCTTCATCTGTCGGGGATTTTTTTTCTGGACTGGAAAATTCAGACTGGTTAAAACACATCAGATCCATACTGGCTGCTGGAATCTTTGTGGCCAGGGTAAGGTCATAGACTACACTTCTTTCTATTTTAAATACCGATTGGTTAATATCATTAGTCACACACCATTTTTGGATTTTGTATGCAGGCCGTGGCTGAAGAAGGCGTCAGTGTGTTGGTCCACTGCTCTGATGGGTGGGACCGGACAGCACAGGTGTGCTCTGTGGCCAGCGTGCTTCTTGACCCTTACTACAGAACTCTCAAGGGACTTATGGTAAACATATGTTTCATATAAATATATGGGGTGTGTTTAAAAAACCTAGTGAGTTCTCCAAGGCTGTTTGAATTTTTAGATGCCATACAATGCTGCCTAGTTAGGTACTTTAAATTTAAACTATATTCAAAGGAGCAATCAATGTTTTCTTAGCTGGGACGGCAATATCAGCATTTAGTGTGGCACAACTTTTCTCTCACAACTGTTACAATTACACTTAATTTGTCATTGTGTAACAGGCTGTAAAGATAAGTGATAAACAATGTTGCTTTTTAAAGGTAGTATGAAAGGGGTAGGCTTTAAGTAAGTATAACTCATGTTATAGTCTCTTGTACTCCTACATAGTGTGACTCTCTGGCTTTTGCATACTTAGATGAATGGTCCTTTTCTCTTCTGGCCTGGTTTAAATAGCATGTCATATTCTGACCATGTTTTTGGCTGTAAAAATAAGTGCTTGTTTAAATGAAGGTAACAGTGAAAAATAACTTTAAAAAGATTCTGGCTGAGCCTTTTATAGCCTGTGTTTTGGATACGAGCCAGTAAAGAAAATAGCTTAGTTTTATAGAATAATCTATCTCATCTAAGAAAAGTGAACCCCAACTGGGTGAACAAGATGAAGATGCCTGGCAGCACAGATTAGCTGGAGCTCAGATTCTCATCTCGAAGAAAAAATTCATTTCCTGTGGCATGAGACTGACTGAATGAGATGACATTAAAAAGGTTGAGAACATGTGGACAGTTGTAACATGTATTCCTGAATTACAAACTGTTTGCAGGTGCTGATAGAGAAAGACTGGGTGTCGTTTGGACACAAGTTTTCTCACAGGTGAGACGCCAAACATCTGAAATTAACAAACACATGCTAGCACACCAGAACTTGAATCGGTTTGAATAGCACCACTGCTTTGCACCAGGCTGAGAGTCTACAAAAGAAGGTGATTCCTCATAACTGGTGCAATTACGACCTTCACTTTGTTGCTCAGGGCTGTCCAGACTCAAAGCTGATCCACATGTGAACTCACTTTGTGCAGGTTAAAAGATGTAGTTGGTCACTGCACTCGTGTCGGAGGTGTGTGCTAGTCACATCTCTCTTCAGTCAGAGTGGAAGTCAACATCAGTAAAAACGAAAAATGGGTGTAATCAGGTCATTGGACAGAATTGGGGGGGAAATACAAAACTGAAACTGTTTATCTAGGGTAAAGTTGTAGTGGTCCAGTTTCATCGTGGCTTCAGTCTGCCCCCTAAACCCCTTTTTTGTGACAGTGTAGATCAATCACTTCTCATATTCAAGCCTGGATCTGTGTTAATTTAGTGTTTATGAAATACATACACACAATTGTTGTTCTTAGATTAGATGTAATCCCGAACTTGTATGTAATTGTGATGATCTGATGATCTTTACGTTTAGGTATAGCCATGTCGATGGAGACCCAAAAGAAGTTTCGCCTGTTATAGACCAGTTTTTGGAGTGTGTGTGGCAGCTTATGGAGCAGTTCCCCTGTGCCTTTGAATTCAATGAGAAATTTCTCATCAGCATCCATGACCATATTCAGTCATGTCACTACGGCAACTTCATTAGCAACAGTGAGAAAGAAAGAAAACACCTGGGGTAATTTATGTTTATTTAAATCAAACGTTAACATGCTTTGCTTATACACCATGGAATGCAGTACATACATTATTTTAGTATTGATATCCTTATTATTGTTGTTGGTAATGAATCTAATTTTTGTTTTTAGTCTTAGAGAGAAGACTCACTCAGTCTGGCCTCACTTGTGGAAAAATAAATCAGTCTATCTAAATCCTCTGTTCAGACCAGACCACAGCCAGACCCAGGGAGTTCTGCGTCCTTTCACTTCCCCCTGCTGTTTCAAGTATGTTATTAACACTAGTATGTACTATTAAAACAGTACGATTACACAGAGATTTTTATTTGTTCGTCCATAATCCACTGATTTTCAATGTTGTTTTTTTCCCCAAATGTTAAATGAGCATTGATATTTCACCTGGTAGTTACTCTCAGCTATATTATCATGCATTCATTTGTATACATGTTATAGATACATATCGGAAAAGAACACTCCTGGGAATCAGATCTAAGTGCAATCAAGTACTGTTCATCATAACATCTTAATACATATTAAACAACATGTTAAAGATGTTAAAGATCAAATGAAATCCATTACAGAAGCAAAATAACACTGTTTAAATACAGGAACACTTGTAATAACAAGGGTTATTGAAAAGTGGAGTTTAATAGACATAATATTTGATTAATTACCATTTTTGGTATATTTGATACCCATTTCTGTCTGGTTGCTGTTGAAAACATAATTAAAAGTACTTGTGTGTTGCTTCATTATTTTTATGTTTTACTACAGACTTGACCCCACAACCTTCTGATGGATAACCAGAATGAAAAATAATCCACATATTTACATTTAACAACGCCTATAGCTGCTGCACTTCTGCTCCAGATGGCTAAACTGAGCCACTGGTTTTGAGAAAGTTCAAATGGGCTCAGATGTGCTGTGAGCTGTTTCAAAGAACACAGATGAAATATGCCAGAATGTTCTCTGTCAGAGCCGGTGTCCTGTTTTTCTTACAGCTCACCTGGGGCAGATGTAACTGACACCACTGGTGCGCTAGTGCTTGTTTACCAACGTTAAATCAGTCCACATTCTTACCCAAAGTGGAAGCGTACTGTAAGATGCTGCACTGTCTCAAATTGGCCTGATTTTGGGGGATAATTTAAGCACTTCGAACTCACTGAACTGTGCAGTTTCTATGGAGATGCTGGCACATTTCTCTCTCTTTGAAGGTTGTTAGTTCACAGGTCCAGAAACATGACATCTTTTTCTCTTTATTGAGCAGACAAATTTTAGAGCTTTAATATATACAATTAAGGTTCATTTGTTGATTTAGAACCTCATTTAGTATTTTATTATCTAACGGTCTAGAATGTGAGCTTATGAAGCCAACCAGTAAGGGCTTTCTATTGGTGTCCATTGTCTTAAAATACAGCTCAAGATAAATAAAGCTGCACAATAGACAATCAAATGTTCATTTTTAACCTTGAAGTTCTTTGGGCATTGTATTAACATGCACTGTGATGTACTTTATTTTATTTATTTGAATCATGATCCCTTTAATCGAGTCCCTTTTAAGGGACATTCAGACCATTTGTGAGCATATGTGTGCTAATATATACTTTAAAGCATAGTGTACCATTAATACATACTGCATTGTGTTTTGTCCTTAGGTTTTGGAGTAGTCTGTATAATCACTTTGACAGGAGTTTGCATCCACGTCAGTCAGTGTTGGAATGCCTGACGGCTGTGAAAGAGGAAACACTGCAGTTAGAAGAAACGCTGGCTATTTATAAGCAGGTAAACACCATTTCCACAGACTGCAGCATTCTTAGGTGTCCACATTGTTTTAGTTGTGTAGATCTTCATTAGTGTTTTCATTAATGTCTTAGGTTTAAACAAAAACTTGATGTGTTTATAATTTTAAACACACATCATACATACATCTCTTCTTATTATTGAATGAATTCTTTTAGTTTATGAAAGGTCATTTTTATTTCATGTGCACAAAGCAAAGTCTATAAATGCATTCTGTTTTGAATTGCAGTTTGTTCTAACTTTTGTTTGTGCCGACTACATGTGCTGTTGTAGAAACTTTCTACATCGGGTAAGAAGCAGGTGAACATTGTCGACATAAAGAAACATGTACCAGTCTACAGAAACCCATCGACCATGCCTCAGGATTACAACAGTGGAATTACGAGTGACCCTAAAGTGCTTAATCTGTTTGGAAAAACACAAAAAATCTCTGAGCATGAATCAGGAGAGAAAAACTTCCGGTTTTCTAGCAATTGTGACACTTTTGAAAATACAGAGGACCTCGACTCACGTACCTCTTTCTTCAACATTGCCAAAAAATGATGCATGTATATGGAATTGTACATTTATTAGAAACAGAATATATTATGAATGCATCGGACATAATGTGTTATGACGTATTTGTGTGTTTTAAGTTAATGCAACTTGGGCTTATTTATCATAATATTTATTTAATTTTGTTTCAGTGTTTGCATTGTTTTTGTGTTGAAACCTGTGAATTGCAAAATATCTCGTCATACATTTAAAATAAATCAGTTTTGAAATATCTATGGGCTGTTCAGATATTGAAAATGGACAATTTGATTTGTTTACATCAAAGATTTAACTGTCCAACAGTCCACAGATGGACACCAAATAAGATCCTGCTGAAAGAAACTCCCACCACAGTTTGTAACACTGAAACGTTCAGAAAATGCCATGTTCAGAAAATGCCAAAATTTAAAATCCATAAGATCCCTCTATTGTGTTCCCTTTGTCCTGGAGTCCAAATAATATTGGTACAACAACTCTTTGTCGTGCAAAGCACCTTCTGGATGGTTAAGGTCAGGACGTGGGCGACCTCAGAACCGTTTTTTTTTTCACCCAGAATAGGCTGGTCAGTGGAAAACTACTGACCCAACCCATCAGGGTATAACTAAGCTGAGCTAGGACGAGTTCTCGTTTTGATCTCTTGTGGCCGTTTTCAGACGCAACAGTTAAGTAAAATCTGAAAGATAATCTCTTGAGGCCAACTTTTGTCAACTATTGTTCAGTAAAGCTTTTATACTTTGATGTAGCATTATGGTGATTTTTCTGTCCATGTTTAATATACTGACAATCATGATTTGGTGTAAAATCTTTCCGGTGTGCTGAATTTTGTGCTAGCCGAAGAAAAATATCGACAGGACAAAACAAATGCCGGCTTGAAAGAAATTCTACAACACACCATGGTTTAAGTGTATGACTAATTTGTATGACTACTTTGTGACAACAGTTTGGGGAATTCCCTTACCCCATAATGAGCAATGTGCATAGACCAGAGGTGCACAATACATAAATTGTCTAGTTCAAAATGGTCAACATGATTGACAGGAAAGGTGGTGGCCAGGGTGTTACCTTGTGCCTTTTGCCTGTTGAAGGGCTGGGGTAGGCCCCAGCGTGCCTCACCTACCCTTATTCGGGTAAGGGGTTTAATTCAATGAACTGAACTGAATGAACTGATGTATAGTTTTTGCCATTTGCGGGTTTTTTTTATTTTTTGTTTTTTACAATAACTGGGCTCAGCCAGTCTGAGGCACTGCCATTCATTAATAGTGCACATTAAAGTGAAAAACATTGTGTAAATGTGCCTTTTTCTACATAAAAATAATAAGTCTAAATAGCGGTTCACCTTCACTGATGAACACTTGAGCTTTGTAATCAGCAGTGATTGTCCTGAACACACAAACCCATCTGACAGTTCAAATCATTAGAATAAGCTTGTGATTCAGTGTTGGAAGATTTTTCTCCCTGTATTGCTGAATGTCAATCTAGAAGAAACTAAAGCACACTTAATAATAGTTTTCAGTTTTTCTCAATGTGGTTGTTGTGATCTTTATTTTTTCACAAAACCACACTGATCGTCACTTTAATAAAACAGTTTATTGCCTTTCATGTGAGGACGTGTCTCTCGATTTATGAATTAAGAACAAATTACTATGTTAATTTAAACTATTAAAATAGATTCAAATATGTTTTTTAAATAGATGTTCTATTCTATTTACTTTAATAAAGATATTAGTCATCATAACAATTTCACGGAAGAAAGACCAACTGCGCATGTTCACAGCAGATGAGGAGAGGAGTGGGCATCTGTACTTTCTGATGGAACTGTGCTAAATGAAGCCGATCTGACCCCGTCCTACCCCGCATATTTAATTCTCTGTTAAGCTGTTTTGAAAATGTTTTCATGCTGAATGATAGAATTGAATTTTGACCATACATTCTGCTCTTACATGACCTAAAGCAATTCCAGTTAATAAAATCTCTTGCAGTTTTTAAATAGCGATTGTATTATCTCACTCTTGTGTGGATTGTTATGATTGTTTGTGACCAATCTAGGGTTTGCCCTGCTGGGTACACGAAGGGGTTCTTAAGTACAGTCCGGGTCACTTGACAACGGAAAGAACCGCAAAATGTGTGAATCATGATTTTTAAACGTATCGTACGATAAAGGTCGACTATAAAAATTAGACCTCCGTGGAAAACCGTAATTTACCACAACGCTCACTGTTCAAGTAGCGAAATTCTAGAAGCGTGTGACGCCGTCGCGCACGGCGTAATGACGTCATGATGTAGGGTTGTAATGGAGTGGGAGAGGTGGTAGCTGGTTGTTGATGTCGATATTAGACTAATAAAACTATAGAGAAGTTGGAGTTCAAACCCCAAGCCATTAAACACAACATCATTAAAAAATACCGAAACGTTCAATGTAAAGTGCACAGTAACCGAGCAGAGGTAAGTGCGGAGAACAAACAAACTTCAGCTAGGTAACAAACTTGTGTCGTTATATAGGCAGCGGTCAGTTAGCATTGGCTAACACACGGCGTCCCTGACGTGACGTTCTTCTTTCCAGTGTCAGTAGATGAAACCCGGCACCGACACAGTTGAGGACTTTAGTGTGCATGTCTGCTAAAACAAGCTACAGCTTTTTTGCTTGCATGTTTCCAAACGATAGCTCACAGCTTGGCTGTATGAATCTGTGGTTATTTGGAGTCATAATTTGCCTACCTCAGCGCCAATAACCAAAATAAATAACCAGTGTAAGGCTACAGACCGGCTACTGTAAAATGCAAAACGTGAAGTACACTACTGAGTTATTCATGTGGGACTAACTTTTAATTCATCGTGTTTATATTTGTTACAAATAGATCACAATTCAGGGTGCCATGTCTTATTGATTATATATAATGGATTTTTATTCTTTAAAAATAGAACAGTTGGGAAAATCAACTTTGCAAGCATTTAAACATCATTGTTAAAGATCATCTTTTTTGTTAACCATTGAATCACTAGTATATTTGTTTGGAAATACACTTTAAGTATTTAGCAGATGCTTATCTAAAGCGACTTATAGTACATGGCCTTGCTCAAGGGCCCAATGGTACGATCTTTAAAAATGATGCACTTTGTACAGTACTGTTTTACATGTTTTTAACATGATATGTTAAATGTTTTTACTTGTTTAGGTCAGAAGAGGAAACAGGACTTTATTCTATGATATTGTCCCCAAGGGAACATTTTCTTTCATTTTTAATGCCTTTCATTTGAAAGTGGCATTATGCCCGCAGCCACTGTGGATAATAGCCAAAGAATATGTGAGGTTTGGGCTAGTAACCTGGACGATGAGCTGAAGAATATTCGCCAGGTTATCCGAAAATACAACTACATTGCAATGGTATGCTTTAAATAATAATTTCTTCAAATCTATAGTGATGTGTGTAATACTATTATAATAATTATCAATTTTATTGCTAATAATCCAGTTATCCAGGTTTAATTGAAAATTATTTTCTATTTAATCAGCTACACCTTAGACCTGTTTTTAAACGTACATATTGCACATACATGGTAGTCAGATAAAACTGGAAAGGGTTTCAAAGCCACTGACAATGTCCACAGATAAAATACAGATAAATTTGAATAATGAATCTTCTGGTTTTATTATGTATATTTTTACTTTATATAAAACCCAGGTAAACTTCTAAATAAGTTTGTCTATCATTATGCACAATTCTATAATAAGAAAGACATGTTTCATCAATGGTTGCAAGGCACACTCTCTCTCATATCTATATGAACCCCAAGACTGATTTTTCCTAAATCATGTTACGAGAACTACAGGTCTGGGAACTATTTATGTTACATTGAGTTATTGTCCAACATGTAATCCTGATTGCTGTTTTCAGGACACAGAGTTTCCAGGTGTAGTTGCAAGACCAATAGGAGAATTCCGAAGCAATGCAGACTACCAGTACCAGCTTCTACGATGTAACGTTGACCTGTTGAAGATAATCCAACTTGGCCTTACCTTTATGGATGAACAGGGAGAATACCCCCTTGGAATTTCTACATGGCAGTTCAATTTCAGATTCAACCTAACGTAAGTAGACCTCTCTTACTGGCTTACAGTATCTCAACTACAAAACTGTAGACTTAACAGTTGGGATATAACAATTCACCATAGGACAGATTATCCATTAATATATTCAAATTAAACAGCAAGCAAACTACATATCTTACACCTACCTCAGAAATAAGAGGTAATGCATAAGCACAGATACATTAATCTATAACGTCTAAGCAAAAAAAATTAAGGAAACTTTTGCATAAGGTGCATTTTAAAAAATGGCGATAAATCATATAGTTTATCACTACATCCCTACTTAATATTCTTACAAAACTACATTGGATTGATATA
>JAYDZF010000003.1:4362148-4374032 GCA_034509105.1 Microcambeva barbata
AATGAACAAGAACTTTAAACTTTTCACTAAATGGATAAAATTCCATGTCTGAAATAAATGTTAAAGAAGCCTTGTTGAAAGAAATTGAATGTCCACAAGCTTGCTATACACAAACACACAAACACACACACACACACACCCACACACACACCCACAGTGGTTTATTATTATTATGAACATATTTTAGTAATGCTAAAGTAATATGTAGTTTAAAAACGTTCAAGCTATCATTTTCCTGCACAGATTAAGAAAAGTTACAATTACATTTAAAAGTAAATAATTATTACTGTAATAAAACCCTATAAACCAGACAAACAATAAAAAGAACAAAAACTTCTATTTAAATGTAATTTACATAAAGTGAATAAACTGTTTACAGTATGTACAGTACTCGATTATTTATTATTTTATTCTATTACAACTAACTTGCTGTCTTTGACTTTAATGAACAATTAAAAGCACTGATTTTATTTATCTGCAGGTATTTTAGAATTTATTAGCCTTGCAGTTGGATTAATCAGCATTCGAGGAGTGAATAGTGGTCTCTACCTCGGAATGAATGACAAGGGAAAACTCTACGGCTCTGTAAGTATTACTGAGTGGGTTTCTGTGACTTCCTAGTGCAAAATTATTTGTCAATAATCTTTTAATAATCAATTCTTTTTCAATATTTAATAATAAGAATACAATGGTATTTCATTTGTCAAGTTGTTTCCTTTACTTCTTTCTAATAGGAAAAACTTACGTCTGAGTGTGTCTTCCGGGAGCAGTTTGAAGAGAACTGGTACAACACTTATTCCTCCAACCTCTACAAACATGGAGAGAAAGGGGCACGGTACTATGTGGCACTAAACAAGGATGGAAGACCACGGGATGGGAGTAAATCAAGGCGACATCAAAAGTTTTCACATTTTCTTCCCAGGCCAGTGGACCCTGATAAAGTACCTGATGCTTACAAAGAAGTACCTGGTCACAGCTGAGACCTTCAGCTTAATGTAAGAGGAATAGCCCACTAAGCCCATGAGAAATGAACAGTTGGCTGTCAGCAACAGAGCACTCAGCATTGTCAAGAAGAAGACCTGGGTTCTTCTTTCAAGAAGCATGGCTCTGAAATGCTACCAGAGCTCACTCATGCTAAGAGTGCTGAATGCTAAAGAAGATGGTCCAGAGTCAGAGGGACTAACAGAAACACGTAAAAGTAAATGAAGAGAACGTCCTGGCAGCTGTCAGATCCTACATTGTATGAAAAGATTTTGTTATTGACTGGCTGTGCAGAAAACCAATAGTGGATTAGAAAGACTTGAAGGAACGCTAGTAATGTGATGCTATGTGATGTCTGGACTGAAAACTGTGGATGAAAGGACTCATCAGCTTACATGATATTATTTATACAGGTTGTACTATACATATTTATTTTATGTATTTATTTGTTTGATAATATATATTTTTACATTTATATGTAGACATATCTAAGTAGGTAAAACCGTAGGTGCCTTAAACTAGAGACAAATCGGATGTTTTTATATGATTGAAGTCCAAAGGTATACTCATATTGTTGCAAATTCTTTTTTACACAAATATAAGTATTGAAGGCATTGTTACGAAAGTAAAGTTTCAATATGGCCCTTTAAACAAATGCTGCATTTGAACTAACAATAACACCCAAATTTGTTTTAACTGCACTCGTTCCAGAATTTTATCATTTTATTCAATTACATGAAAAAACAGGAAACCAAAGATGTATTTTACAATTTATATACAAAATGGTTTTTTTTCTCAATAAGTGGGTGATGTCCAACATGAATACAATCCAAATCAGAAAGATAACGTGAAAGACACTTATTTCATCGATTTTAACTTATTAAGTCCAGTACTTGAGGATTGTAAGGAACATTTCGAGGGTGGGATGTAAGACAAACTGAGTTTGAATGAATTAGGACAAACAGCTTCAATTTTTTCCCTCACATTGATAATATTCTATCCTACAACACTTAAACAATTTTGTTACTTGTGATGACATCGTTTCAGTAAAATCTAACTATTTTAACTTAAATGTCCTTTTTATTTAGTTTTAAGAGTATCCAAATCAACGTATTAAGATTTCAGCCAGAGCTGAGTGATCGTTTTAAAAAAGGTTATTGTGTTCAAATTAGCTTGTTTTCCTCTTCTGTGGCACTAGATAGTCTGAGAACAAAGGGCCTGTCTAGAACTCATCAGCTTCAAAGCTGTTCTTAGAGAGTGTCTCATGTAACAGTCTACCAATGACAAGATCAGGATGAAATCAAAAACTCACCTTCAGCTGCACTCTAGTGGCTTGGCAGCCCTGCACAGCTAAGGGCAAATGCAAACCGTCAGGTAATCACTGATGAATAAAGCTTAATGCTACCACTTACAGGTGTAAGGTACATGGACATTACATGACCAAAAGTATTTGGACACCTGACCATGAGTTTTCCGAACATATTCCTTATACCTGATCTCATTGCCCTCTCTCTGTCTTTCTTTGGGGCTAAAGAAGCCTGATTGGAACACATACTTCTTTGTCTAAAAACAGTTATTATATATATTACCCAAGGAAAACAGGTTTCTATTTATTTTAAAAGAAAAGTTGAAAAGAATCTTTGAAATTGAGAGAACTAAGCTTGTGATCAGAAGGTTGCTGGTTCGATTCCCAAAGCCGACAGGTCATGACTGAAGTGCCCTTGAGCAAGGCACGTAAACTCTAACTGTTCCCCAGGCACCGTGGCTAGGGTTACCTACCATGTACTTACTGCCCCCTAGTGTTCACTAGTGTGTATGTTTCACTGCACAGATTGAGTATTCTAAATCTAAAATATGAAAATCTAAATTTCAAGACATTTGTATGCTGTGAAAGTGGACTCCTGTAATATACTGTTGTGCAAATCGATTATTCTAGTAAATGCATATAAACTACAAGTAGAAATATCTACTTCAATAAAACACTGATTATTTATTTTGGTACATTAAAAAATGTATATTGATGTACACTTAAATTAACTTCATTTACCAGCAAATGCAAATTAAAATCTCCCTTCAAAACAAAGCACAGTACAGTATTCAGGCACCTCAGGCTTGCTTACTTTTTATGTGTTTGAATGGCTCAGTGATGTTTTCCACAACAATGAGCAAAAAGCAGATCTAGCTACAGTTTCCGCAATGCCTGGATGAATCTTTGTGTTGAAGCATGAAGGCTGCGGTGTGTGATCTTAGCACCCCTGTGATGGTAAGCCAGAGGCTGTCTTGACAGTGAAGCCTGTACACTGCCAACCTTTATGTGATACTGTGGGATTTTCCCATCTGCAAAGTTTACAAGAGGGTGCAGTGTACGGTAGTGGAAGTGAGTGGAAACAAAGAGAGGTTTACACCACAGGGCAATAAATGGGCATGTTACTATCCATCCACATTTACTGCCATTCATGATGATGTTACAACTATTTATCCAACTCTACAGCAAGTTTTTTTTTTGCTGAAATGCATATCTACTGTATATCTAAGTGCACAATTCAAGACATTTCTTCAATCGTTCATATTCCCAGCAATTTAATGCCATACTAAAGCTAACCATCCCAATTTATTAGTATTTTCATTTAGCTGTATCAATATAGATCTATAGTAAGTCAATACAAAAGCACGCCATCCAACTCTACTGTTATTTTTCCAAATATATTGTCCAGGATCTTCAGGAATTCCAAAGAAGACTGTAACTAAGAAATGTTTCAACTCAAATGTGACTGATAAAATTAAACCTGTAAAAAGTACTGGATACTTATTATGGCAATGCAATATACTGAATTATTGAACTTCAACCAGCTGCTTATGAGTAGTTCATTATGTCAATGCTGAATGGATGAGGTTCCAGTAGGAAACATCTCTGATGTTGGTGCAAGTAAGACTTGATACTTGATACTACCATGATAAACAACAAGCAGGTGTGTGTTCCTTTAATCTGAATAACATGTTTAGCCAGACAGGCCTTGAGCAAGGCCCTTAACCCTCAATTGCTTAGATTGTACACTGTAAGTTGTTATGAATTAAAGTGTCTGCTAAATGCTGTCAATGTTTTGGCTTGATCAGAAGTGGTACACCAGGAGCTGAACACTTTCTTTAATTTTAAATATAGTTTTATGTTCCTAATGTAATAATAAGCAACGATGTGTCAGCGAGGGTGTGTACCAAAGAAACACCACATTAAAAATTTAAACCATGAGGTATCTATCTCCATTAGGCCCTCATCTCTACCTTTCCATTAAAAGTTCAGGACGGGCTCTGCTTAAAGCGGGAGTGAATGTAACATGTTTGATACCTGATGCCATGAAAGACTTTTTGGCACTTGTTAAACTGGTGTTTTGCAGACTGTCTGGAAAGAAATGATGCCTTTGTCCTTGTAGCGGGTGGTCCAAGGCACTTTACAGCCAACACTTAAAGCCTTCATCCATGCCCTCTCTCAGGACTACCTCATGCACTTAATGGATGCGCCCTTATTTTCATCACTGCAGACACAACCTTAAAGAGCTCCCAAGAAACCCAATCAGATAAAGGTGTGTGTGTTAGGTGTGAATCGTGTGAGGTGAGAAAGAGAAAGACTGAAGTTGCTAATGTCCACACCTGCTTGTGGGCTGAAGTTGTATGTTTTCTGTTTCACAGTGCAGGTGTTCAATTTTTTCTCTGATCCTGTAAACACCATGTTAGTCTGATCTGAGTCATTATAGTTTAAAATTCTTAAATGCATTTATTTTATACTATATTTGTGGCATGATTGAAAAGTATTTTAAAAATACACAATCCCAAATTTAAAAAAAATGTGCATTGTGGATAGCAAAGAGAAGTTTTTTTGATTCCTAAGGTCATTTTTGCATTGGCATGATTGCATGTTCTCCCCAGCACTGGTTTTCTATAGTGTGTGTTTGCCCTTTGAAAGACAGGTAACCTGTCTGGGGTGTTTCCTTCTTTTCACCCAGTGAACTTTAGCGCAGCACTGCATCTAAGATAAAGTGGTGATAAGACAGACAATAAATAAATAAATGAAATAATCTGTTTATTGTTTGGATTCTGTTAATTAAATTCATAACTCAATTTTACATGTTCTCCTAAATGCCTACATAAATAAGGTTTGCTGGACATGAACCAAGGCATCCGGAAGAGTGGTTATTAAAAACCTTTTTGTCCAGATTTTCAGATGTAAGTTGTAACCTTGTGGTTAGACTACTAGATTAATAATCAAAATGTTGCAGGTTTATGTCCCACCACTTCCAGGTTGTCATTGTCAGTTCTGTGAGAAAGGTCCTTCACCCTCAATTGTTTAAACAGTATACTGTCACAGTAAAGTAAGTCAAGCAAGCTTTATGTCACAGTGGGCCCAAGAAAACTACTATAGCAGCCTATTATTTGGGTAATAAATAATATAAAAGCTGAGTTTTATGTTAAGATTGTGTTACCTATAATAACCCTGTTGAGAATACAAACAGGGAGTGTGCACATGTAAATAATATAGCCTACATGGCTTTGCTGTCCGTCTGGATTACTATAAAGTATAATTCATATTTTAAGTGGCTGACCGGAGCACAGCCAGTGGGATGGGACTAAGGCTCACCTGCTGATTTAAGTACTAGATTCGTTTAAGCATAGGTATCTGTTTGCATAAGGGTGGTGTCTGACAATACACACAGCAAGTATTTATTAGTCCTTAGTATAGTCGTTTTAGAGTAAATGACCTCTTTAAAACCAAAGTACAATCCAATACTGTTTACATGGCTTAGCACTGAACACTCATGGTCTACAAAATCCATAACATATATTCAAGACATTATTCAACGTGTGAATGTTTTTTATGACATCAACTGTATATGGGAGTGGTTGTGTCAGTTCTTTCCATAGCTAGGCTATAGAAAAAGTAACAGCAGTAGACCAGTGGTAATGGGTTTTAAAACCTTCAAGGGGGGTTCTTAATGATAGATTACATCACTAAGCACCCCAGGGCATGTTAAATAAGATGTCATTAAATTGAGATGAATGTAGATGTTATTTTTCTATTGGTGCTAGATTCCATTATCATGTTAGCAAGTAATCACATCAATGCATCTAAGAGAAAATGGTAAGCACATATTTGAACAGATAATTGATGTGTGTGTGTGTATGAAGTGATAAGGTTTTTTTATTGGGTTAAATTATTTCAATTATTTTTTAATTACATTTTTATTGTGTTAGGGTATTCTGATTTAAATAAGCCCACATTCACATCAAATGTAAAAATATTGTATTTTACAAAACAAACAATGAGATTTTAGAAGTATTCATAGACCCTCTATCTAATATCTAATCTATCTTACCAAGTCAATCAGTTTGCTTATTATATATATTGATTTTTCATTTTATATATTATTTTGGTTTTAAAAAATCTGTTAGGATTTCAAGACTCATACATGATCTCATTAATAAAATGAAAAAAAAAATCATATAAATGTGAAGTTATACTCTTAGTGAAGATACACTTATGGGCATGTGAATTCCCCTCGTAATTGTTCAGGTGTTCCACGTCCAGCCACACCCATATGCAGCATATATAATGAATGGTATGCTTCTAGCTTTATTGCTATAGTTTAGTGAAAACCATTTCCTGTTTTAGAAAGCAGCAGCTTTGTCAAGAAGAGTGCTGCAGTGTGGGTGGAAAATTTATATTAAGGCATATGGTTTTAGAATAAAATGTATAAGGAGATAGTGTTAAGCGACAAAGATGTTAATTACAGCCTCAGTGTCCAAGGCATCTATTTAAATATAATAAAATATAAAAATAAAATCTCTTGAAGTTATCTTCAGCTCACAACTGCTAAGCAAACTGTCCTGAATCTCTCAATAGAGTCCAGCTCAGAAGCACCTCTTAGCCCATGCAGCTAAGGTATAAAGCCACAAATTAGGTCTTGACATTGGGGCTCGATAATTGCATCTTAAAGCATGAGGCATCAATTAGGCTCTCAACACTTTGACAGATTATCCCTACAGGACATGAGCACTTCAATGCTAGAGCTTCTAAATTCACTACAAGACACAATTATCTCACCCAGGAACAGGTCAATACTCCCCGTCCAGTTTAAATTACCATGAAAAAAAACAAACATGCTTAAAATAACTATGGGAATAGATACAATTATACATAAAAACTTAGAATATTTATTGAAATCATAATATAAAATAACATCATAAAAATATTGCAATCCATAAAAATGGAATGAAATAAATGAAGAATAATTTTTCATAAGTGCGCTTAAGTAGAGCAGGGATACGTAAAGTTAGCCCACCATGTACGAGATCCGGGATTGATACCCAGCAGTGTTATCTCCCGATCGGGCATCTACACAGACATGATTGGCAATGGCAAAGTTGGGGCTGGACTGGTTTTAATACTGATATATACAGTATTTTCAGGCTTGAATTTACAAATGAAGGTGAGGCAGTGTAAGTACTTAATAAATTGATGTATCTTTAGTAATTAAAAAATAACAAATGTGTCTCATTTAAAAGAAATAATTAAAGTAAATCACACATGCAGAATATTTTGTTTGTATGTTTAAATCATGGTAGGCCTGATCACTATTTTAACTTTTTTATAGACTGTGTATGATGTGGTATTAATTTTCACGTGTGGGGTTTTAATGGAATTGCCTGAAGGTCTGTGAAATTGCCTCAAAGTCTCTTTGATTTTTTGGGCATTAGAGCAACTTTTCCCACAGGGTTCTTCTATCCTAGGGGTCAGCTAAAAGGTCAATTGGTTCATTTCCATAGTTTTCACCTAAAACATTCTTCAGGCACTTGGGAGTAATTCAATCAGGAGGCAAAACATGGAATAACATCCTTAGATGAAGAATCATTGGAAATTGATTGTATCCCACAACAGGAGCTGTGGAGAGCTTCTCCATCCATGTTCAGTGAATTTATGGTTAGGTATGTTAGGTTATACTTCTGATATGTGTACATTTATAGATATAATAAGTATTCATGATTTGTAAATGGTCCAATGCTTTTGGAATTGTGTACCAAATACTCACCACTTTAAAATTGTTGGTTAGTATAATTAGCTTAAAATAAAATCTCAAGCCACATCCTTGTCTATTGTTAGAACTAAATCTTACTTGAAAATGAAATATAACTTTGGATTAAAATATTTACAAACCTTTATAACTGGTATTTACTGTGTGGCTTGCTCTGTTAAAATCAAGAAAAGACATCTATTTTTAAATAACTTACAGTATATAAATGTTCAGGAATTAAATTGCCCCATGCCAGAGCTGAAATAAAATAAGAAAAATGGAAGGAAAAAGCATCTTGTCTTTTAACCTACTAGTCCAACATCCAAGTCTCTAAAACCACAATCCGATGACACTCCATGGCAGATAACTTGGAAGGCTTGCTTGGAAAAAATCATTTATGTCATATATAATAACACCTGGTGTTTGCATACACAGTAATTACTGTGACTTTATCTTAAATCATGTTCTATCATTGGCTCAAATAAAAAAATAGCTTTTCCACTTTTAATGTGAATTTGGCATAGCAAGTTCAATAATAACACTGAAAAGAGCCTGATGCCACTGTTAACAGTGCCAAAACTAATCAATTATAAACCAGACAGTCCTGCTAAAGCTGCTAATAAAGTGCCACATATAGTAGAGTTTGGTCTAGTCCTTTAAAGCTTGGCAGGCCCTTAGCTGCACTGTGAGCCAAACCTGAGAAAGGTATGCGCACTATGGCCACACTGCTTCCAAGTGAAAGTGGAAATGTGCATTGTTGCCCATAAGTGAGGCGGAAAATTGCTAACCCATTTGTCATTGTGCACCTCGATCTACGGGTCAATCAGTGGATTCTTTCATGACAAGCTTACAGAACTGAATGTTTTTCCATGGGCTCAACACTTTCACACCTGGACTGCTAAGAAAAATAACAAAACAAGAAGTGAATGAAAGAAAAGGGGTTTTGGTGGAGCACAAGGAAAGCTGATAGGTTTAAAGAATGTCCTGTGTAACTTAGCACTTAACTGAACTCCCTCTGTTGAATTTCGCTTGCAAATCGTACAAGTGACAAAAAATATCAGAGTTTTCTTTCTCATGCAGCTCAGTAACCTGCAACTTGTAATCTGCAGAGAGACCACACACACTTTTTCTAAGCCCAGAGTCTTGTTTTTTGTGAGGTAACAAAACTAGAAAATTGATTTAAGAATGTCCAAACCTCTTAATTCACAATGTATTTTAAGTTTAACAATTAAGTATATTGAGAAAATACAAATATGTACTGTATAAAACCATATCTCTAAAGTCTTCAGATTGATAATCCAAAGTTTCCCCAACTAGGCTACTACTGTCAATAAAATTGAATTGTATATATGTTTCAATAATATGGCATGGCAATTTATTGAAAGTAGGTGCATTTTAAATACAGATGGATGGAATATGCATATTTCATCCATTTAAATATGAAGATGCTCAATTTTCTTTGGCGCAACCTTCACCTGTGGTTTGGCCGTTATATGTATTTTTTATGCTAAAATCTTTGCTTTAGTAAAATTGTGACCTCCATAAAACACTGGTGGGCTGTTAAATTACAAGAATTTTGGTCAATGGTTGTGGGTTCAAATTCCAGCTCTGCAATGTAGCCACTGTTGAGCACTTAATCCCCTTGGTTAATGCATTAGTAAGATTAGCCCAACATTTCTGTCTAAAAATCATATATCTATCATGTAACCATGCCTATTTCAGAAGGGAGAGCTTCTAATATTTTGGCTTGTCATTTTAAATGAATTTTACAAGTATGAATATAAACAAATGGTGCTTACATTTATTTAACTGAGTTGTGTTTGCTTTGAATAATTTAATGCAGTTAAACAAATTAAAATACCCGATAAACCCCAAAATATTGTATGGCATCATATTGATCAAACTGAGATTAAATTTCTGTATTGATTTTTCTTTCAACTGAAAATTAAAAAAAATGAAAAGTCATTCTGTTGGCATGAATGATTGATTTGTATGTAACAGAACCTTCAAAAATATTGATGTTTTTTGACAAAGAAAATTAGTTTTGGCATCTCTTTTATGTAAACAATATCCTGCAGGCTTAATTATTGGTCACTTTGTGTAATTATACTTTAACATATTCATTATTAACGGTTTGCAGTATTTGTTCCATTATTGATTGCAAGTCGACCAAGGCCTGTGGCAACAATGATGCCCAAACCTTCCTGTTTCATTGATCCAGATCCATCCACAATTGCCTTCGTGTTTAAAATGGTTGTGAATAGTTGACTGTGTATTTATGTACATTTACATATTCAGCGTTTAGCAGACCCCTTTATCCAAAGCGACTTACAGTCCAGTATACAGTTTGAGCAATGAGGGTTAAGGGCCCAACAACAGCAACATGGCAGGAGCGAGGTTTCAACCGGCGACCTTCGGCTGACTAGTTTGGTACCATAACCCTAGGTGGCCTTTATTTGTTTAATAACAGTGTTAACAATTATGCCTGAACAATGTCAATTTACCCTAAGACTTCATTTTCCATGATCTATTGCAATATATGGCCAACCTGCAAATGAAAACAATGCTGATAACGCTATTAACATGTTTAACAACTGCAGCCATGAAAATTTTTTTATTTGACCAAGATGAGCAGTGTCATCCAATTCCATGAACCAGAATAATAATAAAACATAATAAAACAGCACAATTCGGGCAATAATGTGCCCAGAATATATAAAATTACAAAGAGCTAATATATAATTAATTATCTTACCTGTATGACATGTAAATTTTAAACACAGTAAATATCAATCTTAGCCAGTTTTTTTTCTAGCGAAAAAAATGCACAAAACAATCATGCAAATATTACTTGCAATGATTAATATGGTTCAAACAGACTTAAAATAAAAAGGTCCAGTGTCAGGTGTCAGTAGACATGTTATTCAATATGACAGCTCAGTGTATTATGCACTTTACTTTCTTCATTTTAATTTCCTAGTTTTATCTAGGCTTCTTTTGGTGAACTTCTTTGTAAAGATTACAAGGCCCTGACCTGGCCTGGGTTCAAAATGAAAATAAATACACTGCAATATCATGTCAGACAGCTGCTAAACTCCTCTCTGAGGTCTACTACATACTTTTTCTCTTCCATGCAAAAAATATGAATGAACCCGAGACAGAACTTTTTTCAGTCTCGTTTCAAAATGTCAACCCCAATGCATTTTCACATAAGATCTAAAACTGAGCAATGTTTTAAACCGAATTGGCCAGAATGTCTTATTTGTGGCAGATTTGTCCATCTGGAGTGAAAACCATACCTGAATCAAGCAACTTCAAACAAACACTTCAGCACAACATTAAACCACCTCCACAGTAATTTAGAAAGCTTCTGAGGAAAGGAAATCCCCTGGCAGAGAGTCCTATAATGCTGATCAAGTGGGCTAGAAAAAGGTTTGAGGACATTGTTAAAAATCAAAGAACGAAAAGTGATCCTATTTAATACAAGACACAACAATACCTTTGTTCTGCATTATGGTAAAATAATCTTTATGCATAGATAACTGAGAATCCTGTAAACATAAGCTTATTTGAATTAAAGACAATACACACCTATGTAGATACCTTGGTGGTTTTGAACTTATTAAATTAAATATAATATAATGTGGATTCAGTAATCTAAGATCACAGACCTGGGTCTCTAAACTGTCTTTAAAGTTTAATGCTGACAAATTAAAAAAATAAACATCAAACATATCCCAACAGTTTATCAAAGGAGGACTTTCAAATGTACTAATTTGATGGTTGAACAAGGATTTCTTGACTTGACATGCCACTACGATATCTTAAGTACAAAAAAACAT
>JAYDZF010000003.1:4568947-4579801 GCA_034509105.1 Microcambeva barbata
ATTTATAAAATAATAAATCTGTATTATGTATGGGTTTTCTTAAATTACATTAACAAATATTTTTTGGAATATTAGCCTGGGGAAGATTGGCTTGGTCGGGATGATGAACCCTTGACAGGGTTTTCTTGGAGAGGTGGTTCAGAGCCTGAGACCACTGGCATCCAGATCTGGAGTGAAGTCTTCACTGTGAGGAAAAGTGATGGAAAAGAGGTATTAATGTAATCTTAATAGTAGTGACGATGTTTGCACGTACGTGATTCGACTATGTGCTCTACTGCCACGTTGCTATCTTATTTTCCTCTAGGTGGCGGTCTTGCTTATGGATACACAGGGAGCATTCGATCACCAGTCCACAGTTAGAGACTGTGCCACAATCTTTGCCCTAAGCACCATGACCAGCTCGATGCAGGTGCACCAAAACCTATACACTTAATATTAAAGCATCAAATGAATTAATATTAACGTATGTTTACTTTGTGTAGATTTACAACCTGTCTCAGAATATTCAAGAAGACGACCTCCAGCAGCTACAGGTGAATTAAACCAAGTACAAATCATGTGGGAAAACTTGAATTATACTATTTTGTTGATTTTGGAAGTGTGTGATGAAAGATTACAGTAAATAATTAATAAGTGAATTTTTATTATATATACTTACAGCTTTTCACAGAGTATGGCCGACTGGCAATGGATGAAATCTTTCAAAAGCCTTTTCAGGTCAGAAATAATTATGAGTTTTTAACTCTATTCCTTTATAAAATAAATATTTAAGGAAACTACATTTAGCTGAACTCACATTTGCTCTTATCGGCTTTTCCCCCCAGTCACTCATGTTTCTGATCAGAGACTGGAGCTTCCCTTACGAATATGACTTTGGGTTGAAGGGTGGCAATCAATTTTTGGATAAACGGCTTCAAGTAGGTACAGTTTAATCCATGCTTGAGGGAAAAAAATCTAATGTTTTGTGTTAAAACATTTCTAACAGGTTGACTGCGAAGAAAGTGAAGCACTGTGTTATTCATGTTTTTGTAAATGCTTCATTCTGGTCATGGTGGTGACTGGATAGGCTTGTAGTCCAGTGCAACACACGTTCATCCATCAAATCACTCATTTTTAAAGTTTATTTGATTTAATGATTTGGGTAGATTTTATGGATGAACGTGTATGACTAATGCAAATTTGTTGACTTGTACTTTCTTTTCTAGGTGAAGGATGCTCAGCATAAGGAGCTGCAGACAGTGAGACAGCACATTCATTCCTGCTTCACATCCATCAAGTGTTATCTGTTACCTCACCCTGGACTGAAGGTTGCTACAAGCCCTACTTTTAAGGGCCAGCTCAGTGGTATACCTTGTTTTTATATACATAGTTTTATATTAAAACTCCTGTATTTAATTAAAATCCATAATGGGTATCACCCAATAAAATGTGATGTTGACGTTAATTATGTTAAATATTACATTAATTAGGCTTATTTGTGAGGTCATTTTCCAGCAATCCACACACTTACACATGAGGAAACTACAAACATTTATTTACATCACAATCAAAAATTTGTGGAAATTTGGTATTTACCTAGCACAAAGAGAAGTAACACACGTTTTGCCTGAAGCTGGACTTTTATAAATGCTTGAATTAATTGTATTATGTCCTGTGATTGACCTGTCTAGATTTAATAGGATAAACTCTTAAACACACATCAAGTGTTTCATGGAACCACAAAATATTCTTGAACAGTGCAGTGGCCAATAAGTCTTTTGTAATCGTCTATTTGTTAAAACACTGAAAAGTAAATTCCTAAATCCAGCATGCAAGCCACTAACCTGTTTTAATAAGTCAATAGTAGTCAACAGTAGTGCCAAAGTAAATCTAATTGTGAATGTGAAGATGTGTTGAAGCCGTGGTGGTAAAAAGAAATAATACTAATTTCCTGTGTCTCAATACTTTTCCTTTATCTAAAACATCATATTCATTTTGTTGATAACTTACTTTGTATTATTAAGTGCTAATTTCATTTTTATCATGTTTTCATTTCTAGAAGTGGCTCCAGAGTTTAAAAAGGAGCTGAACAGTCTCATTCCCATGCTGCTGGACCCGGACATGATGGCTATAAAAGAGATTCATGGAAACAAGGTGACCTGCAGAGGCTTGCTTGAGTACTTCAAGGTGAGTGTGTTTGTGTAATACACCTACTACCTGGTCTATAGACATAATGTTACAACGGAAGTCTCATATTTTTCTCTTTCTTTCAGTCATACATCAAAATTTACCAGGGCGAAGACCTACCACATCCAAAGTCCATGCTAGAGGTAAAATCTGTTCATTGTGTTGCAGTTTTACGTAATACATGTCATTTACATATTTCCAAAAATAGACTGAACAAATTAGTCACTGCATCAAATTACTACTGGAAAGGATGTATCTGGGGACCTGCTGTTTCAGTTTGAAGGTCATGTCAGTGATTTCTGATTTAGCTAACTGTACTTTACTCAGAGAACTTAGTACTTAGCTTAAATCTATTTATCTCAATAACCAAACCTGCGCCTCAGTTTTGCTGCCTAAGCAATGCCCACAGCATGCATGCGTGCATTCAGATATCACTGCTAAGTGAGAACTACTCAGTTCTGATGTGTACAATGTTGCAAGCTTTGTTTTATAATAAAGTGTGACTTAGGCAAAGTAGTTCCTACACAGATCAGATGTGTAGATTTAACTATTGGCAATTCAGTTTAGTTGACTTGACTTTTCTGTACAGTCATGTTTCTTCTTATGCTTCTAAAGGTAATGTTTGTTGCCAAAACATTTAGTGTATTTCTCTACCAGAACCCAGTCCTAGTTTAATTGTATGCAATGAACTACAGATGATGTTACTTGTTATATGAACTAAAAAGCTTGTGAAATGAATGTAATTCGGTGACACCAATTATATCTGCTTGTTAGCTTACAGCAATGTTACATGATGGATGAGAGAATGAACAGGCTTTAATAAATGCTAATCGGAGATATTAATAATTTAGATACAGGTATTTTAAATAATGACCCTTTGCAGTCTGTTTTTGTGAGTATATTATATTTAGGCATATGGTACGTTAACTATTATTTAAAATTTGATAATTAAATGATAAATCATTTTTCCAACAAATATTTGTCTAACAATCAAATTAAACACATTTTTTTATTTGGTTTTCTGATTCAATCTCTGACTCTGTGAGCTCATGCATTTTCAGCTAAAAACATTTATTACCAGTAATTATGCGTGTTTCAACCACACCTGGTTAAACAGCATAATTATTATGTGTTGACTCATGCAGGCTACAGCCGAGGCTAACAATCTGGCAGCTGTGGCATCCGCTAAGGACCAGTACTACAAAAAAATGGAAAAGGTTGGTATGTAGCTTTACATCGGTTCACTGCATATTGTGTCAGTACTTCTAGATTCAGTGTAGTGAAAGTGATTTTGAGGGCGACTCGTACTGCCATTTCCAGTTACATCAAGCATCTTCAGTAAAAACTATTGCTTGTCAGAGTCAGAGAGGTTTACTTGTCATTTCAGCTACATACTAGTATATATTGAAACAAAAGTGTCTGTGTTGTCATTATATTTGAAGTTTATTACATGGCCAAACATATGTGGACCCTCCAATCATTAAAGTGTATTAGCCACACCCACTGCAAACAGGTATATAAAATTCAATACAATTTGAAAAGAAAATGAAGAAGTACAAATTCATACAAACACTCAAATTATTTGGAAAGCCATCCCCAGTTATGGCAAATGAGAATTTAATTTGTATCACAGTTTATTTAGTATTTATTACTATTATAATAATGCAATAGGTTCAGACATTAGTCATTTTCAATAGAAGAATTGTGCATGGAAGTCTCTGTTTTCTGTGCTAGGTCTGTGGTGGTGATCTGCCCTATGTAGCTCCTGAATCTCTGCTTGAGAAGCATCAGTTCTTTCTAAATGAGGCTCTCCATCACTTTGGTCACATTAAAAAGATGGGTGGGAAGAACTTCTGTGAGCGTTACCGAGCTCAGTTGGAGATTGAGCTAAACGAGCTCTGGGAATCTTACATGAAGCACAATGAGGTGAGTGACATGACATGGAAAATGTGTGTGATATGAAAGAGTTGAATATATTTACATTCTTAATCTTTTTCTTTTCAGTCAAAGAATCTTTTCAGTGCCTTCCGCACTCCAGCGGTGCTTTTTGTTCTGGTTTGTCTCCTATATGTGCTCTCGGCAGTCTTATTCTTTGTCGGCCTGGGCAGCGTGTCTTTTGCGTGTGACTGTATGCTATGCCTGGCAATGATTGCCATGCTCACCTGGGCCTTCATTCGCTACTCTGGTAAATACAGAGAAGTTGGCACAGCCATAGACAAGACAGCTGGAGTAATGCTTGAGCAGGTGTGTGAAAGTGACATCAAAATCATTCTTTTTCTCTTTTTGTCTCGTTAGTATGGTGTAAAACCTCTTTTTTGTTTTGCAGGCTACTCAAGTGTTAAACAAGCAAAGAGGTTTGGCAAGTATACAAGACAAGAAAACAAGATAGCTTCTCAGGAAAATCAAAAATACCAAATGAGTATCAGTTAATGGACACCAAATCTTTCAAATATGGCATTTAAACATCTCACTTTCCTTTTAACATTGTACAATCACTATCTTTTCTTGTACCTGTTTACTCTAAACAAATGTATGGCTGGCTGTTTTTCACACTGCATTTGACAAGGTTGTATTTATTTACCTGATCTTCCAATCTGTAGTAAATTTGTAAAACTGAGAATTTACACATGAATACATGCTGATTGTATTGTCTATCTATTTGCTATCATTTAAGCACCGATGTACATTTAATTGTACTGATTGCCAGCATATATTTGGCACAAGAGCTATTCTCCTTAAAGGAGCTGAATTGATTTGTTTACAAGTACTAATTCCCCCAAAGATCTGCCCAGAGTAGTATAATGCATAGGCACCTTTTGTAGCATTTTTATCATACAGTATGATTGACTTGCACTTGATAGAAATGCCCTTACATGTACATATTTAATTGTGTTTATATATAATCAGAGATATGGCTTTATTAAGATTTGATGAAGAGTACTGTTTAAAATGTAACACAACAACATAACACTACTTTTATGAAGCATTGTTTCCCTTGTCACCAGAATGGGATTATTTATACATTCCATTTTCTATCTTACATGTATTGATCATTTGGTACTTTCTGTATTTTATAAATTGCTCTCATGCATCTCATATGTTTGTTGTATCCGCTAGCCAAACAAGTTATTTCTAAAGAAATGAACAATAGGTTTGTTTTGTATTTGTTACTGTTTGCTAGTAGTATTAGCCTCTACTTATATTGGATGTTGTACATGGAGGGTACATTATATCTTTAAAATGTAGTTTCTGGTAGTGCATTGTGTCTTGGTTATGTGTGTATATAACATAGTCCAACAGGTCATGAGTGTTTAAGATAAAGCTTTTCCATTATTATTATCCAATACTCTTTGCAAATGTATTATTGTTGACTAACTGGACACCAGTGTTTGGCAGTTTTTCATCATTTATGAAAAAACAATCGAGCAAAATGCACTGTTCAGGAAATCTTAAACTATTTCATAAGAGGGAAATATTATTTTAGAATGTCTAAAATTATTTGATAACATTAAAAAAATAACTGCAAAAATCACAAGAATCTGATATCTCAAAAATAATCTATAATAAATTACTGGATGATAAGAGATTATCCAGATTTTCTTAGAGGAAGTGAAAGATGGTTTTGCTTCTATAATCCACAATTCAAATTAGTAATCATATGTAGTTAGGTAATAGATCAGTGACTGTGTGATACACTTATCTTTTGCCCATGTGTCAATTTAGTCTTTCCTGTTCTTTTCACACCTTGTACTGTTAAAAGAGATATATTAGTATAGTAATGCATGTATAGTTATTAGACTTTTTAACTCTTTATATATGTATACATATATATTTTAGAAGGATGTCAGAGTTCCCAGAGATCATGCAACCAGACATGAGGAGAACATACAATTGAACAGAGTACTGAACTAGTGTAATTGTGCTTTGTGAAACGCACACTGCTTATTCAGAGAACATACTGAATTCTTAACACCAAAGCCTTCTTGTCAATTTGCCATCAATGAGTTTTGGGCAGCAATACCCTTCCTTTCTGTGACCATGGTCAGTGGGTTCTCCTGGTGTCTTAGATGAATATATGGAGATATTTGAACCTATTACTTCCCCACATGTCTATAGCTCTTGCTATACGTGTTTTAACTACCCTTAGCCAGACATTTACTTGACCTATGACCGTAACGTGTAGCATTATTACACATGCACATTTCTTGGTCCTAATGTTTGGCATTGACCTTTATTTAATGCAGATCATAACCATCACGTTGAAATATCATTATGGAGTAATAATACAGTATATGAGGCTGTTGAGCATTATAGGTCAGGTTTTTCCACTAGGTGTCAGCACTGCTTCGGGTGTAGTTTGGTGTTTCTCGGTTCCGTTGACGTGCACAAGGAACTGCAGATCCTAAATACAAGTGTGTTTAACATGTAAAATGGATATTTCCAACGTATTCGATATATTGGGTGCGCTAACAATACCCACTCGTTGCGTCTTATATTAAACACTTATTTGGTGCATCGTTTTATAAAGACGGGCTTTTCCTCCTTTGCTCATTCACTGGCGCTATGTTGTGCGCCCGCTACAGGACGATCAGAAAACTACTGCTTCCCGCAACAGAAATGTACTTGTTTCCTTATATGGCGATCGGAGTCGGCGCTGCCCGATGCGCGCTCACGATCGTCACCGTTTACTTCCTTATTTGGAAGCGAGTTTAGCGAACCTTAAAAGGGGCAGAGACAAACGGGTTCGACATTGAAGCTTGTGTGCCTGTACATGCCTGCATATTCGAAAACCAATTGATATCATACTTTGCTATGATTTCTATTCTTGGTTCGTCACATCAAAATATGTCTTCGTTATTGTTTTGTTTTGACTTTCAAGAGCGCTCATCTACTATACTCCTCCATGTTTGTGGTTCAGATGAGTGTGATACAATGCAGAGAGACTGTTTTCAATCTTGACTAATTCCTGGGTCACATATAAACGTTTTATTTTCCTGTTCCATTATAATATCTTTGGGTATGTTTTAATAAGAAAGACAGGTTTTAATAAAATTATGTCTAATATATGTAATATTACTTGCTAGTTAGATGGTCCCATGAATATATTAGTCAGTAGCTTGTAGGCCTAGTTTGTGTATGGACAAGGTTGATCTGGTTGAAAGAAACACCCTGGACAAGGTGTGAAATCCATCCAGATACCCCTGCATTTTTCTCTAGCAAAGCAATGCAGCCGAACATACCAAACTAATCACAGACTGACAGAACAGTCAACTGAAGAAGACCCTCATTCAGTATTCTGGGCAAACCGGTATACAGACAAAGTCACCTATAAAATTAAATTATGTATTCTATAAAATGTCACTAAAACGAAAGTTTGACCAAATGTGTTCAATTAATAATGCCAATAAATCAATCCATTTGTTTACCACTATTTCAAAAGAAAGTAGTGTATTTGTTTTCAACACACCAAATGTATTCCATAGATGCCTTGCAAACAGCAGAGCCTAATCAGCTGAATCGTGTTTCTAATCAGGGTAACGACTGACACATGGTTAACATTTTGTTATATGAGGCTTCTACTTTGGCAGTGGTAGAGGATAGAACTCCACATCCCAACATCCTTTAAGAACCACGTGACCCTTACGTCAGGCTCGTTCCCAGCTCTTGGTCGTGGGTGCGCGCTGAAGGGCGCGTCCGTGTGTCGAGTCAAGTGTGCGAGAGCGACAGAGCGCGTCCACATTCAGCTCATTCAGTTCCTCCTTCACGCCGACTAACACAGAGACATCACCATGGTATGTCTGAATTTCTCGTTTTCACACTAATGCTTTATAACAACTCGTTCTTGGTGACCATTTCGTTGTGATTTAAATGTTTTTGGTTGAACTGAAGTAATATCGAATTAATTTATCTCGGTCCAGGTTGACGCCATTCTGAAGTAACAGCAATACTGGCCTGTTAGCTTTATCATTCAACACCAGTAACCGAAAATGGCTACTTATTAATGTGCAGTATTTGCCGTCTACTCTAATTTGTAATTGTAAGTTATTTTTGGTCGGAAATATTTGCATTTAGCTTAGAAATATGGATGCCGTGAAAATGACAAAACGACCCAAAAACAACTGGCGCCATTTCCTCAGTCATTTTTGATTTCCGTGAGTTAGGGCCTAGGTAAAAGGCCGGGCTGCACAGTGATTATTTCATGTACTTATTTCTTAGTTGGATGTAAATTCTATAACCGAGCATCCGTTAATTGAGTGGAGATAACTGATGAAGCCCCGGTCATCGTGTTAAAGCAAGCCAGACGTGAAGCCTGTCGCTTTGAATGGGAGCAGATGCTAACATGCTAACGCGTCGGTCCTTTGTCTGAACGTGGCCATCCGGTGCATCCGAAAACGTCGTCTGATGTTTTTGTCTTTAGTAATGTGTGACGTGTTTTATTTCGATCAGTTTAATTTGTTTTCTGTCGTACGCGTTGGTTTAAGTCGTTTCTTTGTGGTTTTAAGTGATGGCACATGCACAGAGCCGCATTGGCAGTGGCCCCACCCTAATTCTTGATGCACCGATGAACTTGCTCCGATTTCCGTGCTGGAACAAAATCTTCGCTCGATCACTGCCCCGCATGTAACTGCTGACTTAAATGACACCCGGTACACGATCGAAACTGCTTTACTTTGTACAAGTGGTTTAATTTTGAAACAGGAAATGTGCGGATCGAGCATGACCGCATTTCTTCCTGATTGTGTTACTGGCGCTTATTTGCACTGGTTCTCAGTATAAAGCTGTAAAATCTGATCTGTGTCGATATTAAGTGCTTTTCTGGGATCTGCGAGCTGATCGCTGCGTTAAAGCATGCTCTCAATAAACTGCGGCTTCTTAATTCGACTGTTCGCATCGGTTCGGCCAGATTAGTGTCACGTCGACTGTTCTCAAAACTAAAGCAGGTAGATTCACATCAGGTTTAGCGTGTGACCGCTCAAGTGGGAACATCAGCCTCACAGATCGCACACTACCGCCTTCAGTGTGTGTGCACAAGCTCCCTTCTGTCCTGGCAATGAGGGAGCCAGGAGTCACTCGCCATTTTCGTTAAGACAAATGTAACCGATTCCGTTCAGACTGGTTGGGGCCTACAGTTCCAAGGCGAGGATTTGGAGGTGGCGTGCTTCCTCTTCTCCGTCCGGTTTGTTCTTCATAGGCGTGTTTTCTAGTGTGAAGGAAATGCCGGTTCCGGGTTAGTCACAGTTTTGTGCTCAATGAAACCCATACTGCACTGGCCAACTAGTTTATTAGTATGCACAACTGCATCATGTGAAACGTCAAGGACTTGTTAGGAGTATTGCCATATTTGGGGAAAACAGTCCAATTTTCTTCATCTTTTTTGTTCTGCCATAGATGATTCAGACTGAATGAGTTTATCAAATTCCAACACAGCTGGACAAACCAGCTAAACTCATGTGGCCGGAGTTCAATGCATTTGAGTTTATTTGTTTCTGGCTTTTTCATTAAGTGAGAGATTTGCCCTTGTCAATTAGATGCTTTATCAAGTTTAACCTGCAATCAATCATCTTCAGAGGACCAGAGGTCCTTAATCATGGACTATTGTTACCTTTACACAAGTGTGTTGAGTTTCATTAGAAGGTTTGATTCATATGCTAATTGTATGTTTATCCTAGATTTAATTTATTCATTTCATGTTTTTATATTTGCTGGGAAAATATATTTGACTTGGTTTATGCAATTAAAGTTTTCCAGTTAATCGGCCACACCGTCAATTTATCAGCAAGGAAGGTTAACAAGAGTTAAAATAACATTTCAGAAGACCTATAACTAAAAAAAAGTGTAGATACATATTGTTTGCACTGAACTCATTCACCACAATCCTCATTTAGCTTAACATTTAAGCCAAAGTCCATAAGGATACTACTTTTATAACCATTCACAAACTCATTACTTGTACTCAGTAAGACCGTTTTTGTGGGTTGGTGTTTCCGCCCAGTACAATTACTACTTTTAAAAACAGTTGGTAAATTCTAGAGTTCATTGTTCATGTTCTAACTACTGTAGAATTAAAATCCCTCTATTGTGCAATACTTCTGTAGTATGATCTTTGGATTTTCCCGAGATCTTTGGTCCCTTACAAGGTTGGCTGATATTGGCAGGTGCTACTTTAAGACACTAATTGCCTATTTTGAAATCGTTTAAGTGCGTGATGGTGTATACTCCTAGTTGCTTGCTTTACGTAATAGAAACCTGAATGTTTTACACCCTTGAGCAAATGTAACCTCACCCTTTTTGCACGTTTTTGCGAAGCAGCTTACATAGGCGGTGCAATGTATTATGAATGTCTACTTCATTCAATTCTTTTTTTTTATGAAGTTATATGATCTTATGAATTAAACAATGAACCTGACTTTTAAATCTGATCTCAGCACATTCATTTCAGGTGTTCAGGGTGAAGTCCTGGGTTTAGTCTACAGAAACTGGTTTCATTTTTGGCGAGGCATTTTTAGTTTGTTCCCTTCCCTTGATGGTCCACTTTACAAGCTATTTCATACTTTCAAGTGCATGCATACTTCTATAGTGTTATGTAAATTACTAAATCCCATGAATGGTCAATGATTTCTGTTTAGTTTGGGTTCCAGTCAGTCATGTCACATGTAGATGTGTGATCCAAACCTAGTCTTAATTTCC
>JAYDZF010000003.1:4625869-4640755 GCA_034509105.1 Microcambeva barbata
TATTAACTATGGTTACGATCCAAAACCTTAGAAACAATGTGGGATGCTTGTTGGTGGAATATTAAGTACAATGTAACAGTTTAAACTTTACACAAGGTTAAGGGCCATGCTCAGGGGCCCAACAATGAAAAACTGGTCATGGCAGGGCTTGAACCAGTGTCCTTTCGATTACTAGTCCAGTAGGTTAAAACGTAGGTGTTTAAAGAGCCTCAAAATACTAGTACTACTATGCTAAACATTTCAGTTGTTTAACATGTTTCAACGTGTTCATTTCAGTCTGCTAATGCCTTTCTGAAAAGCATTTTACATCCTTTAGGCTAAAATCTAACCTGAGCATGTTAAACAAACACTATAGATATAATGCAACAAGGACAGTGTGTTCGTATGTTATAATCTTAACACAACTGAAGTCAGACAGCTTAGCCTTCAGATTAAAACTTAGATTTAGTGCACGGATTCGTTATAAAACAGTATTAAATAAGTATTTTGGGGACATTTATTTTTTTATTTATTTATGTCACTTGCTGGACAAATGAGTTTCTTTTTGAGAGAAAAAGTTGGGGACTAACCATACAATTGTATGGTGCCCTTTCAGGGGTATTCCTGCCTTAAAGGGGTATTTCACACATAAAATGAGTACAGTTGAGTCAACTAAGTACTTTATGAGCCCGGTATTGAAACCACACATTTAAATAAAATCTAAAAAGATGCAATAATATGCATCAATAAATGTTGATACTTTGTAATTAAATTCATGAGATGTTTGATGGCATTGGGTGAATCTGCACTAAAATAATAGCGTTCTGCAACTTACCTCCTAGTGTGACATTTCCATGTAGGAACCGACCCTGGAAGATAAGTCTCAGGATGCTGGGGCTGCTCACTTGCTCCTCCTCCCATCCTGAATATGAAAAAATAAAACTTTTTTTTACACCACACTCTGGAAAGATGCATCTGATGCTCCTGATCAATATCTATACAATTAATAATATGAGATTACAGATATGGGTTGGAGGTGCCTTGCACTAAGTGCACAGGGTAAGAGTGTGCTGTGAACCATGTTCTGATCAAATTCTAGTCAACCTTAGAAAAAAGATGCATGAAGATACATGAACAACACAAGCAGTTCATAAGATCTGAATATTTGTAGTTAAAATACAAGATGGGATTTTCTGCACTCTACAGAATTAAACTTGAACTTCATTACCAATATTTTGTGATATATAAAGGCAAACATGGCATTTGGAATTTGTAGTCAAGCGAAGATGATTAGAACTGAAATGCTGTTTAGAAATCGAGTGTTTATGCAAACTTCATAAAACATGAAGGAAGTGAAAAAGGTTTGTGGAGAGAAACGGTCTAAATCCTCTTTAGTAATGTTAGTAGTATGATTAGTCAAGACAGGATGTCTGTGTTAGGCACTAAAATAAGTTTTACTCATTAATTAATGGCCAGAACGCATCTCGACTTGTCTAGTGTCTGACTTCAAATTTGAAAGTTCCCAAAAAAGGCTAAAAAGAAATCTTGATCATGAAGTTCAATTCTCCCAAAGTTACCTGCAGGCCAGTTTTCAAACACGTGTTGAGCAATGTCTGTGGCAGAGTCATTGGGGGAGAAGGTGAACTCCTGGGTCTTCCCACTCACAAGGATCAGACGCAGGTTTACCTAAAAAAGCAAAACAATAAAACCTTAGTCAAACCAATGAGCACAACTAATAGAAATGATTCATCTTCATTTATTGTAAATATTAAAAGTAAATGTTTCTTGTTCTTTCAGCTGTTTCTGTACTTAAAAGTAGATGAAACCGCTGCGATGATTCTGGTCCAAAAACCTGATCTGGAACAGTTTTACTCAGGATTCTCTCCCAGATGTACCCATGTGTATTTACCCAGTTCACCTCTCAATGGCTGCTTAATGTTAAACTCCTTGAAAATGTATGTACAAAAAATGTAACCATTCCTTTTAATGCGTTTGATACTTCTCTGGAGTGCTTGCATATATTTTGTAATTGATCTGTTTCAGTTCATTACTTGACCATTCTATAGCTCTTTGTTAAGCCATTAGCTTACAAACGTACCTAATTAAAACCATTCTCTCTCTCTTTTGGATTTTGGAATTAGATTAGTATCGTTGTTATTAGCATTCAAATGGAACAGCAGGATTATCCACTAGTGCACCAGCGTAGAGTCTAAACTCCCCTGTGGTGACCCTGAGCAGGGAGCCGCCGAAAGGCCTCACATTAGCTTTAACATTGTATCCAATGATTTTATCACAGTAATATATGTAAATGTAGATACTGAGATGTCCTGTCCTAAATGGCTCCACTACTGCTTTGCTCCGTAAGCAAATCAGCAGGGTGGAGGTTGTGTTTTTAGTGTAGAATGTGTTTTTTTTTTTGTGAAAGATAAAAATAGATCAAATAAACTTTGTAGGGAAACATTTCAATGGTCCACAGAACTGTATTAGGAATGATGTATCCTAAAAGTAAAATCGATAGTCCTAAATCACTAGGAAAGACGGCCAAACAGATTAGTCATTGGCAGTTGCACTCGTCCTTGTCCTGAGCCCAAATAAAACAAAAACTGGATCAGGAAGGGCATCTGATATAAACCACAATGATTTGTTGTGGTGGACCCTAATATGAAAGCAGCCAAAATAGAAAAGTCAAATAAATGAGGTATTTTAGATGCGTTTTCATGTGTGTGCTTAGGTTGAAATGTGGATGACAGCAAAACTATGCCTCAGATTGTCTCAAGGTATGATCTAGAACTTATGATAGATCTGACATAAGACCAGGAACAATGTCTGGGCTTGCAATAGAAGTAACATACAGAATATGTGCTAGTTTGGAAGTTGGTTCAGTTCCAAATAGCCTGAATGTTTTTTATGTTACTCTTTTAAATGTCTCTGTGAACTTAAACATGACATCAGCGACATGCTGGGAGCAAGGTTTGGCTGGTAGTTAGTACACTTATTCAGATTGACTTGTTCATGGAGGTGGAAAATAATAATTTATATTTACTCGCCTCACTGTACTTGAGTAGTTTTCTGTGTACTTTTAAAAGAAGATTTTTCAACATGTACCTTTACATTAACTTAAGTATATTTTGTACTAAGAATTTGTTACATTTTAAATAAGCATTACTGAGCACAAAATATTGCATCTGCTAAAATGCTGCATTGAATAGAGTTGCCAGATTTCAGTGGAGTAAAAAAAAGTCAGGTGGTCAATTTTATTAAATCCTAAAGACTGAACAAGGCCGAAACACAAAAGATCAAATGACCAGGACATATGGACATATGCATAAGAAATCTTTTTCACTTCTGCTTTTAATTAAGCATATTTCCCTAAACAGAGAAAAATGGTTTGCCTGTGACATCAGGCACAGATCAACTCTGTGAAACATTTTGTACAAACACCAGGTAAGACCTCAACACCGCAACGGCTACTTGGACAGATCACGACCTAGACGGCGTTATCGTCAGCCACCGCACCCGGAGACCAAAAATCCTTTAATAACCTGAAACCACATGACTGTCTTAAAATGTAACACTAAAGTGTGACGTTTATGCCCTTGCAATGCGACAACTCTCGAGATAAGTACTGCTGCATGCAAATCGCCCCCGCCCCTTATAAAATGATTACATTTATAATTGGCATCTAAAAGGGGGGGCGGGGGTTGAGGTTGCGCCACATGGCGACATCACTCCAACCACTTAGCCCTTTGTAAAGATGAGAAAAAGCTCAACTCCCTCCCCCAAAGGGATTTAAAGTGTTAACCCACAAATCTGCAGTGGACAATGAGAAGCTGAGGCATTTTGTTTTGACAATAACAGACTGCACTCGTTCTCTACAACAACACAATAAATATTGTAAGTATTATAAGTAAGATGAAACTATTGAATAGTTAAAAAAAACAATTTATGATATATTATTAAATATTAATAGTTCGACAACACTATTTACTTACATGTATATAAAGGAGAAAATTATCACCTAGTAACAGATTCTAATATGTGTACCTAAAGTTACTGGTTCATGGTGACTCAGTATTTTAAGCAAACACCACAGAACACCCAGTCTAAAATATAAATAACCACGTTCAAATGTTTGTTTTTAAGCCCAGGTCTTGCGTTGAGAAAACACACAATGTTTAAAACCATAATAGTTCTTTACCTATTATACACAGTTCCAGTGTGTATGTGTGCCGACACATGAGGGATTCTCACATGGGGGTCCCTATAATGCACTCACTTATTAAAATCTTCCAAATAGGTTCAAATGCCACCCTGGTGGAGCAGCAAGATTTTCTGCTAACACACAAGCGGCGAGAGTCTGAACTCCCACATTCGAAACTAGAACGCATCAGGATGAGAACTGCGTCAGGAAGGGCACCCGGGGTAAAAATCACCATATGCTTTAGCGACTCCTAACGGGAGCAGCTGAAAGGATTCACATATAATTCAATATATCAAAATATTGAATTTGGGTTAGATCATCGACTAAGACACAGAAGCATCACCTTCTTTTCTAAAAATGAGTTTAAATCAGTTCATTGCCTAATGTCTTGAACGGTTGTTCCTGCTGTTTTTAGGTCATACTGCAACATGGGAACTCTTGTGATGCACACATGATGGGATTGTACTCATTGGGACATCTAAAGTCTATACAGAGGTATTGCCAACCAGTTATATATATTTTTTAGCCAGGCTTGGGCCAGGCTCTGACGAGTGCACCTCCTAAAGGTTAGGCTGTTTTGACCATTCGTGTGGACACTTATGGTTAACCCATAGGTAATATTTTTCAATTAGATACTTCACACATGATCACCTTTTTATTTCTTACTTTGATTTTTCAGTTAGTTGCCAACTAAATAAAAAATACGGAATTTGTGTTTTGTGTATTAAAAAAAACCCTGCTGCTTAAAATGAATATCGATTAATCTTAAAGGAATCACCAATTCAGGTCGGTGGCCCATGTGAATCAATCTGTATCGATTATTCTTGCTGAATGGTTATATCCCTTGTTGTTTGCTTTTCATAATAGTTTGTTTATAAATGCACATTTCTACAAATTTGTCTAAATGTCCATGTTAGCGATATTAGTATCACAACACCTGTACTGTACGACTTAAACAAATGCTGGTTTTCTTCAGCAGTTCATGCTTGGATTAGAAACGATTATGCGTCAGAAGAAACTTGATCGTTCTCTTTATACTACGCAGCATCTCTAGTTCCTCTGAACTGAATGTGATACAGAAGTGGACAGGGTGTAACAGAATACTCACTGTGTCCTGTGAGTCTCGCTGAGCGCTCATGGCTGCTGTTAAAGAGGAAGGCACACAGGAAATGCTGATGTGTTGGAGGTGGCACAGCCCTGGCACAAAGAGCCTGTATGTGGTGTTCTCACAAGCCTCTCTCTGCTTTACACCGCCTGGCACCAAAACATACATTCACAAACTGGGTTATAATTCTGGATATGCTGCACTTCCAGGTTATTATTTAACTGGTAATGTGTCATAATATGGTACTTAACTTGCTGCAATGTATTGTTGCTATTGCATTAAATTACTGGTAGTTATGATCATGAACACACTATAATATAACAATGGAACCACAAGATAACAATAGGAAATCAGAATGATATAAAATGCAAACTTTATTATTTTACACCTTTGTTGTATAAAAACATACTGGAACATCTGCTTACTAATAGATTGTGTAAATCAGTCAATTATGTCTAGCAGCACAATCCATAAAATGACAAATCCTGTTGGTACCAGATATGTTGCACTGATTATGTCACAACTGCTCATCCGCTGAGATAGTTACTCAAACAAAAACTTAAAAAACTTCAAACAAACATCTGTTCACTAGTGGTACTGCTGACAGAAACACCTTGTTGGTGTAAGAGCTTTAAGAAAAACTGCCAATGTGGTTTAAACTGGCAGGAAAGACCCTGATGATCATTACAAACTTGGGATAAAAATGAAGAAGGGCTTCTTAAAAGGTTTGCCCTTCTGAATAATACATTTATTACACAAATCACATATTTCACAATTTCCCCGACAGCCAAAATGTCAAGATCATTGTTTTATTTTTCACTTTTTAAGGTCATGTTTCAAACGTTGGCTCATTCATGACAGGAATGGTTGTTCACTACAGTTATGGACCTTTTTGTTTATCCAATCTACCTCACTTAAATGTCTTTAGACAGTGAGAGCAAACTGGAGCATCTGGAGTAAACATGTCGACAAGAGGAGAACATGCAAACTTCACACACAGAGAACCTGGATCGTCCAGTCTTGGGATTAAACCCAGGACATTCTTGCTGTTATGACAGTGCTACTGTCCTGTCCAAATAAAATCACTGAATATCACAATGTACTTCAACAGCCTCCCTAGTCTTTAGACCTGATTCTAACAGAACAGCCTCGAAGTGTGAAAAATATATGATCATATATATATTTATATATATATAGTACATATAAATGTGAATATGTATAAATGTAAACTGAGGAGTTAACTAGCTGCTCGAGCAAAATGCTTAAGAAATCCTGTTAATACGATACATTTAACATATTTTTAAAAAGCACATATATACAAAATAAATAACGTACCTTACAAAGGATGTACTGGCGTTGAGTATGTTTACTAAAGCAGCATTATTTATCCCCAATAAAATTAAACTAGTATTAGCAAACCGCCGTCGGTACTAGCAAACCTGCTACCGTACAGACGGACGGCCTAACTGCACGAACGAATGTGCACAAGGTCAGGGCACATTCATCAACCACGAAATAAAAATACCACTAATTCTTGTTCAGTTCGCCGCCAAAGCATTTGGACCACCGCTAATCCGACAGAATACAGCGCGACCGCGAAGCAGCTAACCGAGCTGTAAGAGCCGCTAGCTGGCCTTCACCAGCACACCGCCGCTCAGAGGAACTGATAATCTCCGACTGCAGCTCTCAATAATAGAGCAACCGAGAACGATCAAGCGCCGACGGCGTTCAGGAACACAGCAATCTAGAGCTAAAAACTCCAGATATAGCAGATTACACAATCAGATTATAATACTACTACTTAATGCATCAGCTGATAGGTAAAGCCATTCTGTAGCTCGATTATTCAGTCAGAAACACATCAGTGTTGGGTTCAGATTAATGGCCGAGATGTTACAGACACCGGAAAGCAGCTGGTTTTGTACACAGCAACGTCACCGGCCCACAGCCTCTGGGAGTTGTAGTTTCAACACGAGACTCCATTTTGTTCAGTCAGTTTTTATTTATTGCTGTCGAAAGTCAAAAATCGAATGTACCTTCATAAAACTGGCCTAAAGATTAGTTTAGTCGTTAAAAGTAGTTGTCTTCCAGTCTGGTCAAAAATATAATGATGATTAACAGAACGCAAATACAATCGCCATCGCAGTATTATTATAATTCTGTTTTGCCTTTTTTTTTTTGCTTGTCTTGGTGTGTCAATAAAAAGTCACGGTAGTGGGTAAGTTCATATCAGATATTTTATAAATTAGGAATGTATTCAACTAAATCTACTGCATTTCTGTTATACAACAACACAGCATAAATGTATTAACTTTATTAGCAAAACTAATAATGCACAAATACTATATTATTTATCTAACTAAAAAACAACAACTATTTAGTTTAGCACGGTGAACCCTTTACCCACAGCAGATCAGGTTCACCTTATTTGGCACTGATTTTTATGCCGGATTCCTTATTTACCCAGGGAACTAGCACAACAATGCACAGCTTTTTAACCAGGGAGTTTTTAACCAGGGAGTTTGGACTCTCATCACTGGTGTGCTAGCAGAAAATACACTAGGGCACTAAAATCTATTTAGTTGCACATAAATAAAAAAAGAACTAAATGTAACAGAGTATTTTCAATTTTATGTTAAATCACTGAAACCCAATAAAATTAAGTGAAAATTGATTCGACACATAACTTCTTTAGTGTCATAAATAATTCAAACATGCTAATTCTAGTTATGTTTTACAAGGTCCCTGTTCTTAATTCCATCCAATCAACATGTAGACAATGGAGCAGACAGTGTCCAATTGTTTTTATTTGAGATTTCTGATGGATCACACTCCACATGCACTTGTTTTTTCTAATATTTTGTTGCATGGTACAGTTTTTCAATTAGAAAGCTGTACAAACTGATTAACTGCTACCAACATCCATTACAGATTAGTTTTACTACTAAAACAGAATGAATTTGAGGTGTGTAACAATATCAATTAGATATTGTTGCTGTAGTGTAGCTAATTGCATTTGGATGTATAAAACTAGTAATGTGAATGAGATTCAGGTAGCTCCAAAGACAGCATGTCTTTGGACTAGGAAGAAACTAGACAAACTGCACACAGAAAGGATTCTTAGACTCCTGGTGAGGAAATCAAAATGAGGCCTGCTTTACTCTGAGGTGACTTTACACTGTGTCACTGTGCTGCCACCTTATTACTCAACAGAAAGGAAAACGTTACTCTGCTCATTTTCTGCTTTTATTTAAAAAAAAAAGAAAGAAAGACATTCAGTAAGAAAACCATATATACAGATTCTTATTTAAACCATTTTATAACACCTGGACAGTGCAAAGGAAAACATGTTTGTATCAAGATAAATAAAAAAAATGATTGATATTTACATATGTACATTTATCAGTAAACAGGCCCAAGTACAGTTGATTGATTAGGCATTAGAAATTAAATCTTGTAAGACTGTGTTAGATCAGCAGTTGAGGTGCTGGGCTATTGTCGATATAAGGCCTTCTATCAACAAGCTGCCAAATAATATTTAATTGCTTAGGTTGTTTCAGGTCTTTTTTGTTGTCAATTTATATCAAAACATCTGCCACATGCACATTGTCTGAATGAACATGAAAATCTTTCTATTGTATCTTTTAGATGGTTTGGTTTTGGTCCATGTGAAGCAAAGTGTGTTTTCTAGGTTGTTGATGGACCACACGGAACAAAAGATAATTGAATGCTTTAAAGATGAAAATAATATGCTGTAGCCATCACTATCAACATTATTTTGGTTCAAGTTACCATTGTCATTACCATTATCAAAGTCGAAACACCATTCTAATTTTCTAACTGAAGATTCTAATTTTAGAGTATGGTAGAACCTTTAGCAGCACACACACTAAAGCTGTTCTGGTGGCTTGTGGTGACCTAACACATTACTGAGACACATGTAGGCTGTATGTTTATGTTGTATTTGTCAGCAATACTGCACAAATCACCAAGAGTTACATCTCACAGCTACAATGCATACACAATATGTATGTTTTTGGCACTATTTACAATTTAGTTCCACTGACACCAATATCACTGATTTCAAAAGTTACAAGTTACAAAAAGAACAGACTTAAACAGTATTCCTCAAAATATTCCAATCCTAACAGTGTTATGAGTACACAAGTTTGTTCTGTAAACCACCAAATTTAAGAAATGTTTCTTTGTTATAAAATAATCCAATTTGCATATAAAATAAATAGGAATGTACACACAATAAAAAGCAATATACATAAAATATAAATATACATTACACAATTTAAACAACTTGAACAAGCAACATTTTAATTTCTAGTCCAGTAGCTGAACTGAACTACCCCTTCTATATGTGATGTGTGAGACTATTTATTACTGAATTAAACATTAACAAATTTAAGTAATTTATTGCTGTATTAATCAGTTCAGTTCTTTGTTTTTAACCCCTTATCCTAGGGGAGGGGTGCTGGATCCTATCCCAGCTCTTCAACTGGTGCAAGGCACACGGTTACACCCTGTATGGGCAAATCCATCGCAGGTTTCTACAGGAGAATTCAGTGTCTCCAATCAATCTGGTAGCATGTCTTTGGACAGTGGGAGGAAACCAAAGTACCCGGAGGAAAACCACGCGGACACAGGGAGAACATGCAAACTCCACACAAAAAGGACCTAGATCACCCCAACGGGGGATCAAACCCATGACCTTCTTGCTGTGAGGCGTCAGTGCTACCCACTAAGGCACCGTGCCACCCAAGCAGTAATAATATAATCGCTCAATCCAAGAATCACTGTGCTCAGATTCAAGTAGTGCTCATGTTTCTGAAAATTATCCACCCTAATTTTCCAACCATAAACTGGTCGTTCAGCATTGGGCAAACACTGATAAAGGTAAATCTTGTCATTATTTTTATGTCATATTAAAATAATTTTTATGTATACAATAAATATCTCATTCTACTTTAAAAAACAAAGACATAAAAACATGCCTCTTTAACAAACATACCTCGTTTATGTAATAAAGTAGGCATCCTACAAAATACACAGAATGTGCAGATGTGATGTAAACTTAAAACTGTTTTTGCTTGTTCTTCTTAGGCCACGCTACTTTCAATGTCATCAAAATTAGCGGATAAACCGATTGGCCTCTTTTTTAGCGTAACTGCTTCGGAATCCTTTTTGGCCTCAGAACTGTTCCTGATACCATATGCAATGTAAATCAAAAAGCCTGTAAGGGAAAAAGAGATACACGTTTAATCAACTTCAACAGTACTGACGTAATGATTTTTAATTAGTGGTATTACCATTCTACCATCTAAATTAGCCACATTTACATGGGCAAAAAGAAGTCACCGGCTGTAGTACAATAACTAATGTGGGCAGTCAGCTGGCTAATGGCTATCTCAAATATTCATCAAAACCTAAAACAAAACGTGTTTAGGCTATGAATAAAACTAGGACAAATGATCATGCTGGCTTATTCACCAGTCTCATGGAATTGATACAAAATTGTAAGTCTGTATTCATCATTGGCCTTCTAGATGTAGCTGTAATTTTCTAGCACTTGTAAAATTACTGCCTTATTCAAACACATGAATCTATTGTATTACATTTATCTCTTTATTTATAAGTCTGTTTTCAATCAATAAAACACTGTAACTTACCAACTGCCATCCATACTGCAAAACGGATCCAAGTCGCTCCATTAAACTGCATCATGAGGTAGATGTTAACAAAAATACTGAACAAAGGCAGGACTGGAAGCAGGGGCACCTGCCGTACAAAACAAGAACATCGTTTAACATGCATGCAAGAAGATAAGCAGTCACAAAACAATGTCATTGTTCCTTAACTGACTGGGCCGAACAACTTACAAAAATGAAGAAAAAAGAAAAGAGGGACCCTGGCAGTGAATGAAAAAATGTCATTCAAGCATTCTACTTGTTTTAAAATCATTGTGGCATCATATTATGAATATGTGAAGAGAGAGGGTTTAACACTGTAGCATTCTGAACTTGATGTTACATCAATATGACTTGAAGGAAAAGATTTTAGGATTTATTATTAGGCCTTAAACCAGATAGTGTTTCATTTGTCCCATGGTATATAGTGTACACAAACATTGCAGGACTGAATGCTTGACCCCCACAACTTGGTTTTGTAATACACTAGATGAAACTGCTGGTGGTGCCAAAGAAAATTTTATCCTGATGATTTCGATTTCCTCCAGATATAAATTAACTAGTGTGGGTGAAGTAGGTGTTGAAATGCCTCCCATTCTATGTTGAGTTCCAGTTTTTAGATTGAATGAATTTTAATCCTGATGCTTGTTGTCCCCGATGACACTGCCATCGTCCACAAGGAACAAGAAAATTATTTATATGCTACAGGTTTTGGAGTAAAGGCATCCAAACAAAAACTTCTGAGTACATTAAAGTTATGAGTGTCTTTTCCTTTAACCTGTCACCCATCTGTTGAATTTAATAGAAATCGGATTTAACGTGCACATGTGTACCTTGAAGCTGACAGCTTCATCGCTCTGGGGTTGCCTCCAGATTATAATAGCGCAGATGGTGGAGGCAATGATGAGAGGGGCCACAGTTAACCATATGGGATGCAACTCTGTGATTAGTTCCCTGCACAATGCCAGTATTATACATAGAATAGTGAATAACACACCTACAGAGAAAGAGAAAGAAAGTCAGACTAACAAATAAGTTGTACTTTGTTGTACTCTACGCCTGTATATGAATATATGACCAATAAAGGCCTTGTATATGTACATTAAATGGACTTTTTGCAGCAGTGAGCTTTACAACAGAAATAAGTAAATGAACTCTTACAGGTAACAGCAGTGGTAACATAGACGATGAGGCCTGAGATCTTGGTGGGTAAGTCAGAGCTGGGCTGTAGCAGAAGTCTTGGGGAGAACACTTCATTCACTGGCTCTTTCTCTAGCTCAACCTTGCTTTCTTTATCTGTAAGCATCTTTTCCTCCAAAGCATCTTTTTCATTTTTTTCCGAGCTGAGACTGCCAGGCTGGTACCTGGAATGACAATTTAAAAGATGAAGTAAGTTTTTGACTGTTTGCCATCTGCTTAAGAATAGAAAATATAGGACAGAAATTCTGAGAGAACTCCTAAATAGAAATCTCTTCAAGCTTTTATGTAAAAATCTGATAGGAACTAGAACAAGCCTAATGCAAAGCGCCTATTAATGGGCGCATCAGCTATCAATTAAGTCTGTTACACATATAAAAATAAAACACCACTTCAAAATGATTAGTTTCATTAGATTTACAATTTATGGGTATGTGTTTGACCAAAATGAGCACTGTTGTTTTATTATATGAACCAGAATAGAATATAATAAACAACACGTCTAGTTTTGTTCAAAAATATACTCATAAACTATAGAAAGTCATCATTTTGAAGTGCTCTCTTATTTTTTCACATAACAGAATTTTAAACTTTTAGAATTTACTGTCATTTTTTTTGTCCTGTTGCACGGCTTGCTGGGTAGCACTGTCACCTCGCAGCAAGAAGGTTCTGAGTTCAAACCCCAGGTGTGGCAGCCCAGGTCTTTTTTGTGTGGAGTTTGCAAGCTCTCACCGTGTCTGTGTTGGTTTCCTGAAAATGTGTAACAAGCAACTATAATCTCTGTTGTGGAGGTAACCAAATGGTGTAAAGCATGACATTAAAAACCCAAATAAACTAACCAAAACCCCCTGATTGTTTCTGTGTGTTTGTTTTATTTATGCAATGTTTTCACATTTTTGATATTCATGACATGAATCAGTTTTTTACCCTAGTTTCATTTGTATTATATTATGTTTCTGGAGGAATTTGAGGATGATTTCTGTATTATCTTGGGTTTCTTCTAATATATTGGTGTTTGTCTTTGCAAAATATGGTGTCTCTTCTCTGAACATTAACTGTTTGTGTTGATGTGGATTGGTCTATTCTACATCTAGTGAAGATAACTTGATTTGTCAGTTTTCCATCATATATTTTTGGTTCATTCTTGACATTCTAGGCTAAATCTAATGCTTTAATGTTTCCAGATGTTTTTAATATTGTCAAGCAGTTTTGCACATAATGTTGGAAACCAGTGTGTTTGTCTATTACATCTGTATACCTCAGGATGAGCACAGACACTGCCACCAGCGTGTAGGCCAGCAAGGTCCCGATCGACATCAGATCCACTAAAGCCTCCAGATCAAACAATAAGGCCATTAATGCTGTAAAGAAGTCAAACATAAAGGTTATTTCTCTGTCAAACATTTACATATAATCATAATAACATGTCAGCTGTTTCAAATGTGATTGATCGCTACCTGCCACAATGCCAGAAACTATGGTAGCAAGCACAGGAGTCTTTGTTTTTTTGTTCATGCGGGAGAGAAAACGAAACAGCAGTCCATCCTCAGCCATGGCAAAAATCACACGAGGCATGGGGAACATGGAGCCCAACAAGCTAAAACCAGGTTAAAAAAAAAAGACATAAATGACATGCATGGTAGGCGCTCATTTCTAATGTTTTAATAAATGATGCAAATAAAGGTACAGTACTGATACTAACATATCTAACTAAACCTAATTAAATGTAAAATGAACTGCAAAATTAGGGCTAACATTTGCAAAATAACTGATTCATGAGAATATAAAATAGAAATGTGATCTAAATTTTAAATAAAAGGTGTACTGCCAGGAGGGTTTGCACCGGAACCATGTGGGACCATCAGGTGCATGATTACACATTAAATGTAGGGAACTATGTTACAAATGAGATATGACTAGACTAGACATTATGGCCACCCAGAGGTAACAAGAATAACTCTTCATCAATGCATCTGTTAGATATATTTTGATTCAAGCGAACACTAGATAAACACTTATGTTATAAGTAGGAAAATGGGCATAAGAATTAGAAAAAGAGTCGAATTATGATGTCAGAGCGTCTCCATAACTAAATATTGTTATTCCTGATCAACATATTAGAAACAATACTGTGATAAAATAGTTTAGTCACACTGCCCTGTGCTACTGTATTGTTTAAAATCTGAACTGAATAAATATAATACAACCCGAGGACTATCAATATGTATTTACCTGGTGGACAGGGCGCACAGAGAGCCTACAGCCACTATGTAGCGAGCAGGCTCCCAGTTCACATACGCGAAGGCTTCTGGCAATGGGCTCTGAGTATCCAGCATGTAATACGGCATCATCAGGGTGAGAGATGCAGAGACTCCGAAGTAAGCAACAAAACAGATGAGCAAAGAAGCCACTATACCTATGGGAATGGACCTCTGGGGATTTTTGGCTTCTTCACCTGCGTGAAACATACAGTACAGTGGTCATAAGACTGAACCTAAGACTGAAACGCTATACAGTGAGATTACAGTGGGGAATAACTTACTTGTGGTGGCAATACAGTCGAAACCTACAAATGCATAGAAGCAGGAGGCAGCACCAGAGAAAATTCCAGAAAAGCCAAAAGGTGCAAACCCTCCAGAGCCAAATTTGTCCACACTGTAACCAAAAACAATACATATTTTATTTATTCTGGAAGAAGAAAGGTTTTT
>JAYDZF010000003.1:4663326-4676946 GCA_034509105.1 Microcambeva barbata
TTAATTTGAGAAATAGATGGATTTGTAAATCCCTGCTTTCAGCTTTTTTCAGGTTTTTCTACAGTACAGACCTTACACAATACAAATATGTATATAATAGTGCCAAGAGGGAAAAAAAACATAAGTTAATATAATTAGTGACAGATTGGGAAGGCATAAACCATTATTCAAGAACTTTGAGACTATTAAATAAAAATCCTGGTCAGTGCTTTGACTTGATGTACTTTTGCTTTAAAAGTATTTCTAATCATAAACAAATGTTATTTTTATTATTTAAATAAACTCCCAAATAAAGGTAAATCCACTTTTAATTCATTCATTAAGCTTATTATGTCTTGATGAACTCAGTTTCTTTACCACCCATATACTTTTTAATGAAATTATAACCAGGATATTTGCTTTTAACTAATGTTTAAGCTATGTACAGCTTATGTTTCCATCAATATTGAAGCCAGACCAGCTTAACTCTACCTTTGCCAAAAGCTTACATATTTATATTTTCAGTGTTGTGAAAGATTGATTAATAAACAGTTCGGTGGCACCTATTCATAAATAAACTTTTTTTAAACGTTGATCAAATAAATGGTCAATATTGTGTAGCTTAATGTTTACAGTTTGTCACATGCAGGTCTGTTTTCTTAAACGCCATTAATGCAGTAAATAATACAGTCAACAAAACACAACAAGTAAAAAAGCTGAGGAACAAAATATTATAACGACTTTTTACTCACTCGAGATGAAGCGTGTTTGTGTTTATGCTAACATGCTATCACGAGATTCTTGGGATGATCCTCAATGTCATTGGTGAATCGTGTTTAATAAACACTAACTGATATAACAGCGATTATATTCAGAAATCAGAAAATAACGATGACAGGCAGAAAGACTTACCGAGTAACTTGATACTGATGTTTAACGCTAACTAGCCTCTAAAGTGCTGCTACATCGCTGTGAGTGAGAGACCGAGAGCAGATTTGAAAGTTGTAACGCAGTTTGTTATTGGATCAAACCGAGAGACGCAAGCAGAGAATCCAGTTCCGTTCCGCCCCGGAACCAACCTCACATCAAGGGTTTGCCACATAGCAACCATAGCTTCCAGCAGAAACTTTTTATTCAAAAGTGAACAAATAACGTCTAACATAACACAGGAAAAAGTACATGGTATTTAGCATTTAAAACCCCAGTTAAACCACCATGAATTACGAATCAATATCTTAAAATGTACAGATCAGTCATTATGAAGGACACATTGTGTGGCTTAGTGGGTAGCACTTTCGCTTCGCAACAAGAATGTCTTGTGTTTGATCCCCGAGTAGGCCGATCTAAGTCCTTTCTGTGCAGAGTTTGCATGTTCTCCATTGAATTCCTTTGAGTACTCCGGTTTCCTCCCACAGTCCAAAGACATGTTACCAGGTTGATTGGAGACACTGAATTGTCCTGTAGGTACCTGCGATGGACTGGCACATAATCCAGGGTGTTACCTTGTGCCTTGCGCCCGTTGAAGAGCTGAGATAGGCTCTGGTACCCCTACTTGACCCTAATTAGGATAAAAATAGAATAGAATGCCTTTAATTGTAATTACAGGGTCAGCGCACATTGTACAGCACCCAGGGAGCAGTGAGGGTTAAGGGTCTAGCTCAAGGGATCAACAGTGGCTTGAACCGCCAATCTCTGGTTGATAGCTTAAATTTCTACCCACTAGACTACCACTGTCCCAAGGTAAGGGGTTAATGGCAATGAACTGATGATGATGATGAAATTAACATTATTTTAGCATGCATGTCAAATAGCATACCACATTTTTAAAACACATTATTTATAGGACATACAAGCGTTTCCACATTTCTTCACTGGTTTTCAATGATGTCTTCTGAGCATGTGAAAGTCCTGGAACCTTGGCCTCTTAATGTTGGACATAACAGATGTGGGGTTCAGCAACTCCAATTTTGCAACAGTGCCAATTATGTAGGTAATAGCATCATTTTCCAATGAACTCCAAGCAGCCTGTTGCAATATATTTCTTTTCAGTTAAAGAACTTCCAATTTTTCACTAAATGAGGTCCGCATCCAGAGGGGGGAAATATAGTGATCGACTTCAAGTCCAAGTCTCTCAGTTGTTGATTGCTGTTCATTCGAATGAGGCTGATAATTGGTCTTTGTCAAAACGGACAAACTGTCCTGTCTCCACCTGAAAGTATATATTGACAGTATTTCCATATTCTCCTTCTGAACTGCAGCATTATCCTGTTAAAAAACTCATTATTACACAGATGAGAAACCTCATGAGAGGTTACATCTCAACATGCACAACCTGAAGCACCATTGTTCCATTGAAGAAATGCCCCCCCACACACACACACACACACACACAAGCACACTGTGCCACATAGAAATATAAGGTGGGATCTCCTTGTCATTCCAGTATTGTTGGAAGGCCATCATCAAGCCAAATTTTATCTTGTCAGTAAATAAAACTTTCTTCAGCCTTTCAGTGTCTCGTGTTTGGTGTTCCCTTGCAAAGTCCAAACAGCCAATTTTGTGACATTGATGAAGAAATGACTTTTGAAGATGTTTATTGTTTTTTGTAATTCAATTTCCCCTTTCTGTAATTTCCAGCTTTGGCACTGTGCACACTAGACACGTTAAAACTGTTAGCCATGAAACAGAAAAGCCCTTCAGGTGCCATCTAACATGTAAATGACTGTATAAATTGGCATGGCAATAGTTTGGATAGAAAAAATAACCTATCAATCAAACTTTTGACACCATTGGATGTGGTGTGAGGTTTATATTGAAATTTAAAGCTGCCTAAATATATACAAACCAGCCCAATTTCTGTTCAGCGGACAAACGTATTTCTAACACCAATCCCTAAGAGAATACGACAAATTTGTTGGGGAAAAATGCACACTGGCAACACTGCTCACATCACCGCACCCACACTCTAATACAAACCCAGTTCAGCCAAAGAGACCCAGTAAGAACATTAAACATCATAAATCATTTACATAAATCATATTTTTGTCAACTGTTTCTTAAAAAATATTGAAAACAGGAAGCTTTTCTGATATATAGTGTGTAAAAACTATTTATCATCCAGAAAGTTTTTGGATACTTAATATAAACTTTTATTTTGTATTTAGCTGTATTTGTAATTTTGTAAATTACTGCATTTGACTAATTAATTTTTTGTATTATATGTTGTATGTATGCATCCAGATGTGTATGTATGTATGTATGTATGTATGTATAATGTCTATGTGTGATGTTATGTTCTATTAAAAAGACTTTAACATTCACTAAAATAAAAATTAATTGACGTTTTTTTCTCGAATCGAATGTTTTTTTTTCTTTACAAATTCATGAAATCTACTATATTTACACTGCAGTATAACGCCATAACAAACAATTAAAGCTAATTGTTTTTATTTTCTATTTTTGGGATAATACAAAATGTATTATAATGTATATACGTAAATGATTTGATATCAATATAATTTTCATAAATGGTTGTGGGGCAGATTCATATTTATATTGTGCAAATATTGTTGTTTTATTTATTTAGTGTGTCGCAAACATTAGAAATAAAAAATGTCCCAAACAATGGATAAAAAGTACAATAATTGAAAAGAAGGATTATCGGCGGTTTACTAAGGGCGGTGTATGTGCGTGTGTGCGTGTGTGGTTGTATCATGTTCCAATACTGTATACCTTCCAAGGGGGATGGGCGAAGCATGCCAACAACATTGTAAACACATACACTGTCACTACAAATTATTTTGAAGCATACTGAAGTTACGTTTAAATATTTTTCTATTCGTGATTTGCAGTTTTTTTTGTCCAAAGTACATTAATTTGACTTAACTGATCGACGCAACTTATTTACTTAATACATGTTTGTATTTTGCTCATTCATGTTTTTCAACCGTGACCCTGGCCAGACTGAAGCGGTAGTAGTGGAAACGAACATGAATTAATACACAACTTTATTAAGCTAACAATCTTTTTCCTCACTTAAAAGTAAAAAAAGATGTGTTTATGTGCTACATATGACAGGACATATGACATATGTTTGATTAATATATTTATAGATAGTCCTAGAAAATCTCTTTGCCCATAGTTTGTTCATGCTGTATGTTTCAGTTTCTTTGTGAGCCGGACTCACCGCGACCCAAATCAGGCTGAAGCTGTCTGTAAAAATCAAGCTGTTTAAATATTAAAAGACAAAGTGACTGATTGAAGAACCGTTTGGGATTCGAAAGAGTCGACTCTTGCTGGTGAGTTTAGCCAACCCAAATGATTCACTAAAATACAGTACATCGTGTTCACTACGAGCCGGCTTAACTCATAGCGTGACGGACTTCATTTCCCGGCTTCTTCCCACGCATGCGCAGTTGCGTTGGCTGGCTGTGGTAAACAGACGTCAGCAGGGAGTCTTCGCCTCGAGTCAAAACAAAACAAAACAAGATCCTTACGATGAATGAGTGAATATCTGCTTCAAGCGGAGCCTATTAAACGACTGAACACTAACTGCGACGGAAAATCTGGTTTCCAGGGGGAAGTTTTTTGTTTTCGTTTGACACAAGGATTTTAACTAACCGGAGGAGTTAGCCAACTAGGTGGCTACCTACTTTCTGCACACGTTAAAACTACGGCGGCGAGTTCAGTCCGGCCTGAAGAGTTATTGACGACCCAGCTCGACCTGTTCTGCTTAGCGCTTTAAAGCGTAATAAGCGCGGCGGGTATGTTTGGACGTAACTAACTGTGGACGGGTGGATTCGGCGTAGTTGTTGCCGCGCGATCTATCGTGTGTGCGTGTGTGTATGCGTGCGTGTGTGCGCGCGTGTGTAGGAACATGGCAGATGGTGACACGCGCCTGCACTCAGCATGGAGGAGCGCCCAAACTTGAACCATAATAATAATAAGAATTGTAATGACGATAATAATTAAAACAATAGTAATCAATACTCTGTTTCCAAACGTACGAAGCATTTGATCCGCCGGGCTTCAACTCGAGCAAACATTTGTGTATTTTTCGTGGCTTACTTGCAAAGCTTATTTAAAAGCGTCACATTTTAGGGACTGAATTAGCCCATAAAACAGGTCAATTTGATCTCGGTTGACAGTTTTAAAAACTAGATTTTGAACTGTCTTTAGGACTATATTGGATGAAATGACACAACACGCGGACGCTTGATTTTTATAGATGACGAAATGTTTACATTTTTGCGCGCAGTATAAATTGCTGTCAGATTTACATCGTTTAATAACTGTAAACTCCGCCTGACAGTGAACTGTTTTATTTAGTAATAGGACATTAATCAAGTGAATTAGATTCAGAGTTATCGTTCTTGTAAGAAAGGCATTTTTCCTGTTACATCAGGATATTATTTGTCCATTATCTTCCATCATAATAGAGCAACCTCAAATCAGCATTCCAGATGTTATCACCTATGCATAAACTATAGCACGGTTTACTACGATTTTTCTTTGTTTGCTTTTTGTAAACAAAAAGGGACCCCTGTCTCCTAATCGGAAGGTTTATGATAGTTAGTATTAAAAGATTAACGTGCCTCTTTAATCTCCAATCTGAGGATTAAGCGGCGCTATATGTGTCCTGATTATTCTCTTATAGAGTCTCTTCTATCGCCTGGACAAAAACATAGCACCTTTAACAATTATAATTAATATTTTTTTCCAAAATATCAAAAAAAGCAGCAGGTATCTCTTTGGGTTTTTTGTATATTTTATTGTTTTGTTGTTCCAATCTCTCGTCTGAAATCGGCGAAATTACAGGGCACGATGGAGCCCGAAGCGGCACCCCCTATTGACCCAGATTTCGAACCGCAGTTCAGACCGAGGTCCTGCACATGGCCACTGCCGCGGCCTGACATCTCAGCTGTCAAAGCCGAGGGAACAGACGGCGCGGAGTCCGCTGCGGGAACCCCGCCTGCCGAGGAAGACAAACAGGAGCCTCAGCCAATCACATCCGAACCGGAGAAAGTCGTCACTGCGGAGGGCGGGTCCTTGCCCGGAGTGGGCGGAGCGGCACCTCGGAAGGGTTCTTCCCGACGTAATGCCTGGGGTAATCAGTCCTACGCTGATCTGATCAGTCAAGCGATCGAGAATTCACCTGAGAAGCGCCTTACCCTGGCACAGATCTATGACTGGATGGTCAAAACTGTGCCCTATTTTAAGGATAAAGGAGACAGCAACAGTTCTGCAGGATGGAAGGTAAAGAAGTTGGATGATAGTCATTTAGTGAATTTAACATTATTATGCCCTTATAACAGTATACTGGGTGTTTTATGTACCAATACTTTAATAACGTATTTGAACTAATATTCTGTTTTTGTTTCTTATTTTAATACCCGAATCATTGTAATTCTTGTGGAAATGACCAGATATCAAAATGGAGCAAACAGAATATGTGATTTATTTTTTGTCTTGAATTCTTGCATTTTAAGTGCTTTGACGAGTACTTATGACAGATTCATTGGCGTACTTCAACGGATGCTCCATTTTTCTTTAAAGACTGGGTTTTGATACAGTGCAGTGGGGTAATGGGGTTTTATTTATACATTTTTATTTTTGCTGCTCATTAGGGTCACAAGAGCAGATTCACTTTATTTATTTGGCATAGTTTTAATGGCAGACAGATCAAATGTACTGGTTTTAAAAGTCTTGGTACCTATAGGACAGTTCAACATCTCTAGTTAACCTGGCTGCGCACTATGGACTGTAGGAGAACACCTGAAATCTTGGCTAGTGAAGGAAACCCACAATAAGGACCAGACCAATCTTTGTCTTCTGAAATAACAAAAATAATTTGTTTTAAATTTAGTTTTTCTTTGATTCAATTATTCAATACATTTTACTTAATAGTAGATTTGTCATTATTCTCCTCAGTAGAAGAAGGTTATCATCCCTCCTTCTCTTAAAATACTTGTTTTTGGATTTGCCATTTATGACTAAATGGAAAAGTGTATTGAAGATAAGACAAAATAAATCTTTATTAGTTCCACAGAGGTGAAATACAGCGAAGATATATAACAATATAGACGTTATCCATGATAAAAGTAAAAATAATTCAGATTAAATGTTTTCACAGAAAATTGCACATGGGAACTATTTTCCATATTTGATTAAATATTAAAATGGTTTCAGCTTGTAATGTTTCACTTCTAACCAGGACAGCATTGTTGCTTGTGCAGAGTTTGAAGGCTTTTTAATCTGCATAAAAAGTGCTGCCATAAAAAAAAGATACTTGAGGACCTGTATTATTCAGAGAAGTCACTTTATAACCCCCTTACAAGGATGTACCTTGGCTGTATCACCATATATTTTTATAAATTACTCTTTGAAAAATGACCAGCAATGTGTGAAGTATGTCACCAACTTACTTTATGATTATGAAATTAGAAATCTACATGATTAAGAAGTTCAGCAATCAGGGCAGCAAACTATACATCTCTCCATAGGCTCAATTTTAGGAGCTACTGTGGATTTCTCTTTTAGCGTATTCAATAAAAGATGTTACGATGCACCACAAGACAGTTAAAATCGATTCTAAAATGCCATGATTCAAACCGGTTGGCATCTTAAAGGAAGCCATGTTCACTATAAACAACAGAGGGGGCTGGCGCTATACAGCTTGCCTAATTTAAAATTTTTTTGCTCTGTTTGTACCTCGGAAATAAAAGGGCATTCATTATTTAGGTGAATAAAAGTTAAGTACAAATACAGTAATTTATTTATATGTAGTAAAATAAAACTTTGTCATAATGTGTCTTCAATTTCATTTTGTTTTAAAAAAATCCAAAAGAAATCATATCATGAAATCAGATTTCAAATTGTGGGTGGAATGCATCATTACACCCCTACTGTTAATGCGTTTTACAAATTAGAATTGCCTTTGTTTATCCATGATCATATCACAGTAATTCATCTAACTTTTTCTTTTGTTCCACACAGAACTCAATTCGCCACAATCTGTCCCTCCACAACAAGTTCCTGAGAGTACACAATGAATCTACAGGAAAGAGCTCCTGGTGGATGCTCAATCCAGAAGGTGGCAAGACTGGCAAGGCACCTCGTCGCCGCGCGGTATCCATGGACAATAGCGCGAAACTGCTTAAAAGCCGTATGCGAGCCAAGCAGACCAAAAAGCAAGCCGGTGCGGGTGGCATAGGGGGACCTGCCGGTGCCAATCAGGGCGAGGCCGGGGCGGGGGGCGCAGACAGCCCCGGCACTCCAGGACAGTTTGGGAAGTGGGGAGTGAACAGTAGCAGTCCGTCATCACGTGGCAGTCTGGATGATCAGGACATGTGGACGAGCTTTAGACCACGCACCAGCTCCAATGCCAGCACGTTGAGTGGGCGGCTCTCTCCGATTGCCCCAGTGAAAGAAGACGATGATGACCTGGCTGAGGACGGACTTCTGAGTGGGTATCCCACTAGCAGCGTTCCACCTACACTGGCTGAGACCCTAATGGAGGATTTAGACTTAATTGACGGGCTTACCTTGATGACAGCTCAGCAGGGAGGTGCGAGTCCAAGTACAGCCCCTCAGGCACCACCTACACCCCTGCCCTCTGCATCTACCCTGCTGCCCCGTGGCTCTAATTTTGCCTCGTATTGTCAGCTGCAGCCGACAAAAGGACCTCAGGGACCATCTCAGCCAGTTAAGCAAAGCCCAGTTCAGCAAAGAGGGGACTCTAATGCAAGCCCTTCAAACTTTGGAAACTCCTTGTTTAACCCTTTGCCTGGTCCCGGTTCTCGTATGGGTTTTAAGCCCCATGTGCCATCCAGCCTTGAGGCCCTCCTGACGTCTGATTCTCCCCCACCAAACGATGTCATGATGACTCAAATGGATCCTTTGATGCCCAGCCAGGGAGGTGCTAATGTCATGGGGCTTGGGGACCAGATGTCTGGCAAACAAGCCAAGCCTGGTCAGATGATCATGGGCAAAAGTATGGAGCCCAGCCCAGTGGTGCAAATGAACCTTCAGCCGCAATCCCATTTACAACCTCAGCAGCAACCACATGTCTCTCAGATGAACTTTGGCATGGTTCTGTCAGGCATTGGACAAGAACTACAACATCTAACAGCCATAAAGACCCAACATCAGGTGCCAGGAGGGGGCTTGATTCAGCAAGGAGCTGTCCCTTCTGCTGGTGGAAATGGTGGTCTTCAGGGGATAAACCAGTTCGGGACTCAGCCGTGCTTTATGCCGTCTCAGGACCGCCTCCCTACAGACCTGGATATCGACATGTTCACTGAGAACCTGGACTGCGATGTTGATTACATCATCAACAGTGACCTTATGGATGGAGAAATGCTTGATTTCAATTTTGACTCCATCGTACCAACAGGGCAAACTTATCCTGGTACGGCGAGCACAAAGAGCTCATCTCACAACTGGGTGCCCAGCTAACTCTGTGTGTAAGGAAGGTGCGTAGATTTATTTTCCAAAATGACTATAAAGCCAGAACAACTTGCATTTAGAAATGAGCAGGCCTAAATATGTTTTTTCCTACATATGTTTTTTCCTCTAGGGATAGAGGAAGTTAAGCTTCGTAATTTAGTTACTGGACTAGTAATAGAAAGGTCCCTGGTTCAAGCCTCACCACTGCCAGGTTGACAACACAGAAGCAGATTAAACACAATGACTATTGTCTCAATTTGTGCCCATATCTAATTGTTAGCAGTTCTATTGTCGATCTGTGCAACAAAATACACTGTCGAGTCACATTGTTATGATCACTTTTTAGCCTTCTGAGCTGGTTTGGAGGGTATACACAGTGTGGAAGGCCCTCTAAAGGTGAAGGGATCTTCCACCAAGACCTCATAATGAACACATGGCCATAATAAAGTGACTCGATAGTGTACTATCACATTCTTCTCTATGAATAGATTTGAAATAATCCAGTGACTAATCCCTCTTCCTTTCATTCTCATTGCAGGAACGCATTCTGTCAGGTTAATGGAAACACAACATGGTGCATTGCCGAAATGTCACCCCTCTAGATTTGCCTCCGCAATTGCCATTTTACCTCAAATATGTAACTGTTTGAAATTAAAATCAAGACTTTTTTTCCTTTTTACATTTTTGGATCACAACAGCAAACATGACACAAGTGCCAATCTATACAGGGAAATCAGCTATAACACACCAGACTCGAAAAAAGCTTTTAAAGTTGGGATGTCCGTGATGGTTAGAGAAAAGGGATGAAATCCAGTCATGAAGAAGCACAGCTGTTAACTTTAATCATGTTGGTATTTACTATTACTAATACACAAGTAGTGCTTGATGGAGATGAACCTCATTCTTGAACTAAATATGAGACACGAGACCTGACTTTGCCTGGCCTGAAGAATCAAACATTGCAGATTATTTAAACACTGACTGATTGAAATGACGTACTGTCACAGGTTACTAGTGGGAAAACCAAGATTTAACCTATGCATGATGATATTTGAAATGCTTCATGGAGAACACGATTGAATGCTCGGATTGAGCCGAATACTCAGCAGATCTGATGACCTGCCGAAGGAGCTTCAGCATCTCTCAGCAGTTTGATCGAGAATGGTCTTTATAGGCCGCTTACGTTATTTATATTTGGGCAGCCATGCTGCACCCTCATAGTGGTATGTTAATCCTAGTATAGAATTTGGTTTGGTGATGTCCTGATTAGATGTTTAGCTTGGCATTTACTCACAAAGGTGTTACCCTAGTATGGTGATGAGTGGGGACTGATCTTTTAGTTTGACTTTCATTTATGATTCATGATTAGTTTCTGATTAACCGTGTGAAGAAGCGATTTTAAAACACACAGGGCATTTTCTATTGATACTTGTAGAAATGGTAAATATTCTATTTTTGTGGTCTGCAACACTCTTCGTCACGTTCAATTGCATAATGTGGGAATGAAATGCTGATTTTTAAAATGCGTTTTTAAAAATGATTTCATAGTACTTAAAAGTGCGTGAGGCTGTGTTTACATGGACACTCTTGATATCGATAATTCAGCTCTGGGTTTCTGTCAGCTTCAGTAAGAAGGATGCATTGACAGACACACACCTCTGTGATGATAAGTAGTTAAATTGTTGGCAAAAAAAAAAAATCAGACCAAGATGAATAATTCCACCTTTAATGTGACCAGAGGCTTTTACATATCTTCTTACAAAATGACACCGTCCTTGAAAATGCAGCGTTTAATTTAAAGAAATACATTTACAGCAACACAGAATCATTTCATTTGAAGGAAAAATTTAATAGATGATAGAAACCTGCAAAATAGAGATCTGTTAAACAGTGGTAAGGGGTAAATTATTTTTCTTAGTGATTTTTATATCATACTAATCTTTTGTACAAAGTTTTAAAAGAGAAGCAAACCGAGTATATTGACTACTAATATCCCTTTCAAATTAGTTATATATTGAAACGTTTGTATTAATCACTAAGCTGCAGAAATCATTTATAACGGTCACTTTTCTATGTAATCTTTTATTTTGTAAAAGATGAGATGCATGTAGATTTTATACTTAACCAAAGGAACACTAAGAACTGCATGTCAGACTGGGATGACTTGAGATAAAATCATTTAAGCTAACCTAAACTGTACAGCAATGGAATTGATCGAAATGAAAAGAAATGGATTGCATTGGTGCCGTCTGGAATTACAATTCCACGTTTGGCTGTGACTGGATTTATAAAATAATTTGGTGAAATTATATCTCAAATAAAGGACAAAGTCGATGAATACGGCAATGTATTTCTCAGGGTTCCTAAAGGAAGTGCTAAGATAATCAGTGCTGATTTTATAAAAGCCACTCAGCCATCAGCTATAACGTTTGAACTTTACAGAAGTAAACCTTGATTTACTTGAATATAAAAGGTTTTATAATGTATGCATTTACCAGATTTTGGTAAAAAGTTAAACTGCCAACAACACTATAGCACGTTGTTCTTGAACAAATAATATAACTCCACGTTTATTGTTATTAAATCTTCCTGTTCTGGTTTTGAAACCTTGTTTTTTTTCTTCTTTTTTAGTAGTACTCAGTACTTTGCTTTGGTGTTAATATAGAGTTTTTAATTCAAGAGCTGGACGGTAATAATCATCTAAGTCATAACGTGACTAGACTAACTGTTAAACCCTTCTCTCTGCTTTTGCAGAAGGTTGTGTTCATTCTATCAATGGGTGCTAGACGTTATTAAGAATAATAGGGCCATGCATATGTTTTCGGGGGCCCCGAATTACTTCATGAAATCCATCTTCAGTTTATAAATGTTTGACACACCCCCCCCACACACACACACCCTCTTTAGTAATGTAAACATTCAATCATTTTACAGATTCCGAATAGCAAAGGTGAATTAAACTCATCACACATTAAGGGCAATGCTTTATTTTGTTTTTGTGTTTTATTATTAAAAACAGGAAACATAGTGTTACTTAATGACAAATTGAAGGTTATTAGTATTTCAATGAAGCGTTTACATTGTAGCACTAGTCCTTGTGTTTATTTTTACTCCTTCATGTGTGTGTGCACTTGTTTGTCCCATGATTAGATCTTTTTTGAGTTTTAGGATGATTACTCTTGAAAAATGTACAGTTCATTCAGAGTGATGAGCCAGCAGACGCCATTTTGACAAGCCTGCTGAAAGTGCTTTACAGTAAAAGCACGTTAAGGAATTAATTTAATATCAGTAGTTTATGGTGAACATTTCTGATTAAAGTGATACATCCGTGGAACTGCATGTCAGTGGAGAGACTATAGTTTGCAGTGTGAATACATAAACAGCATTTTTGGGCTGTTAATTTGAGTGGTGGCAGTCCCTACAGAAAGAGCCTTAAACATCCTACATTTTCTTCTAAACCTGCCTCCCTAACCTTGTTTTTATTACCATAGCTATTGTAGGTTTGAATGATTTTCCATCTTTCTTTGTCTTTCTGAATACGTATCTTATTTGATAAAACACTATTTTTGTTGTTTCATTATGGGGGAAGGGTGTATACGATTGGGTTGTGCATAGCCAATGTGTATATGTATTTCATGCTTTATTTTAATGACGTGTTTTTACTTTCCATTACCGTTCAGTTAGCCAGAGGTGACTGTGAAATACGGTCATGGATAAACTTAAAATAAACCCTAATCAGTTTAACTCACCTTGTGTCATGTGATTTACATGGTCTAAATACTTAGGGCTGTGATGTGTTGTGACTACATCTGGGTTATGAATAGAGGTGGGAAACGAAAATCTATGGTTTATGAAAATCGGTGGGGTATAGAGATGGGTGGGTTATGAAAAGAGGTGGTTTATAAAAACAGATGGGGTCTGAAAAGAGGTAGGAAATGAAAATAGGTAGGTTGCAAATAAATGTTAGTCATCAAAATGGGTGGGTTGTGAAAATCATGAAAGGTGGGAAATAAAAATGGTTAGATTTTAAATATGGGTGTATTATTGAAACGGGATTTGGTGGGCTATAGAAATGGCCTGATTATGAAAAGGTTATAAAAATGGGTTTTGAATAGAGGTGGGAAATAAAAGGTAGGTTACAAATGTTCATAAAAGTAGGAGGCTTACGAAAAGAGGCAAGTTATGGAAAGAGGT
>JAYDZF010000003.1:4724498-4734515 GCA_034509105.1 Microcambeva barbata
TAACACAAGGACAAGAGAAACAAAAACCTCAAAAACTAATAATACATCCATATCAAGGGCCAATATGAAGAAATGCCCCGATAGGTTCATCTGGTTTATTCAAAATACCTCAAATATGTTGTTGTACAATGTCAAGCAATTATTAGATGCAATCATTACAAATGTAGCCATTGGGAAGATGATTTCATATGAACACAGATGGCTTAGGTTCGATCCCTGTGTGGGGCAATCTAGGTCCTTTCTGTGTGGAGTTTCTCCTCGTGTCCGTGTGGGTTTCCTCCGGGTACTGCGGTTTCAACCAGGTTGATTGGAGACACTAAATCGTCCTGTAGGTACCTCGAATGAACTAGCGTCCCATCCAGGGTGTTACCTTATGCTTTGCACCCGTTGAGGATAGGCTGGGATAGGCTCCAGTACCCCTTCCCGACCCTTATTAGGATAAGGGTTTAAAGACAATGAACTGAACAGTCTGATCTAATGGTTACAATGGGTATGTTATGCTCTACAAAATTAGAAGGGCCAACACACCAACAGGAACCCACAACAACACTAGTGATAGTACACTGCGACTTTTCATTTAGCCTCTGACTCACATGGTTTTGGAATAGCAGGTGTCATAAAAATGATCATTACATTCTGTGATCATTTTCTGGACTTATTTAACAAATACCTGTTTGTCTCTATATGTTTATATTTAACACAAGAGCTTCCATGAAATCTGAAAATGACCCTAAACATGTAATAGTTTTGTAACTAATGCATCTGATAACATAATGACTAACAGTAAACGTCTAATGTTGCTGTTGAGATCCTTTACAGATTACAGAACATTATGTTTGTGTTGCTCACGACAACAATGTAAAGATTCAATCACCACTTAGCATGTATGTGTAAAAGCAAACGTGGCATTATCTACCTGTACGACTTCATCAGAAGTCATGGTTTTTATTAAATCATCAAAACTGGTCGTTCCGACGGTTACAAACACAGTTTTCATTATGCTCACGGACTTTAGTTTAGTAACAAAACTAGCGTTAGCAAATATGCTACAGATCCATTACATTTCGGAATCGGTTGTTCAAGGAATCGATTCTTTACATTCGGGTGTGTGAATCGGAACTGTGAATCTTTGATTTGAAACAACACAAGCTTGTTATTGCAGATCATGCAAAGATGCCGTGACATTTTAAATGAATAATTGACAACTCCCCTCTAATTCAACATTAGAGTCGACTCCTTGCGTTTCGAATCAAACAAACTAGTGAACTCGAGTGAATACGCGTCAAAACGCTTTTAAAATAAAAGTCCCTCTCAGGCGACTGACTGGTTAATTCGTGCTTATTTAATGCAGAGCACTTAAAGACAAGCACCAACGATAGACTTTATCATTTAAGTTTCTCTAGTTTTCACTTGTATTGGTGATGGATTATTTCAAATGCTGCATTTATTGCCTAAAACTCATGCCTTCTCCAGGTTCAGTATGGGTTGGGACAGTATGAAAAGTTGTCATGAAAAGTTGTCAAGAAATGGATCATACCGTTTTGGACTGGATCGGATGGATTTCCTGCTTGAACACCAGCATCGACAGTCGACACCGGTCGACATGACACCGCAATAGCCATAGTGCCAGTACCACGTCTGGATAAAAAAGGAGGTTGAATTCAAAAAGGCACCCGGCCTAAAAAACTATGCCAAACCAATAATTTGGACCATAATCCGATGGAGCTGCCAAAAAGATTCACTTGAGAGAACACATTAAAATATATAATGTAGTTGACCAGATAAAACACGAAATGCCCGGGGTTACAAACTTTCTACAATGAAATGAAAATTCTGAGCAGTCAATTGTTAGAAACATTGTTTTTTTATTTGTAGTCCATGCCTTCCCAGCAACTATTTTTAACTTCAGTTTGAAGAAGAAAATCTAGGACGGATAAAACATTTATTTGTCATGTATACATGTACAGTACAATGAAATCTTTGTTCTGTATCTTCCAAAAAAAGCTGGGCACACAAGGCAGGGACAGCCAATGTACAGCACTCCTGGGGCCAAGACAGCAAGGGTCACGTAGTGGTTGCATGGTAAAACTTGGGTTCAAAACCACAACCTTCCAGTTGGTAACACATAAATATGCACTAGGCAGAATTCTGTCAGTTTAAGGTTAATAACAGCTACTGTTTTGACAGTGGGTTTAGTTTATCCAACTGTTTTATTACGGATAACCACCAGAGACATCCAATGTGTTGATCTGTCCCTGCCTCAGATACATCGGAAAACAGGATGAAAGAATGCTTAACAAATATGAAACAGAGGGCATTTTGGCCTTTTACTGTTTATGGCCTTATGGCCTGAAAAAAAAAGGTTTATATACAGCTGGGGCCGAAAGTCTAAGACCACTGTGTGAGTAAATACTTCTATGAAAATTTGATACATACATCAGTTTGATTCTACTGAAAATCATACCAATTTATTTGCTAAATTAACCAGATAAAAAAAGCTTTCTGTTAAAACACAGGCTTAAAAGAGGCACATACATTTGTTCTGTGAATTACATAACTGGTAGTAACACTTAAATTTGAGAACACTGCAAAGTAGAAGTGTTTCACCAGCGGTCTCGGACATTTGGCCCACCACGGTCCGTGTGTATAAAAACTCAGGAAACGGGAAGCATAGACCACACAAGTTCAGACTGCAATCATTTAAGGCGTCATTAATGCTCCATTTCAGAAACAATTCATACGGTCACATGAACAAAAAAGGCCAGTAAAACATAAAAATGTCCGTCTTTGTAATTAAAGATTTTAATAAATAGACTATGAGGAAAAGCATACATACTGCATTTAAAAAAAGAGTAAAAAGTAAAGCAAAGTTAGATGGTCCAGGTCTGATTCCTGAATAATGGCTATAATCACTTTAAAAATAGAAATGAAACTTAAAATGTTAAAAGAAAATCTGGGGTTGCATGACTGAGCACCATCGGCATTTTACAGGTCGGGAAGTCCCGCTCATACGTAACGAAGGTCCTCCTCTAAGAAAATAGATAGTAATAGCCCTGTTTCCAAAGTCCTCTGCTCTCACTGGTGCTCGTCATGCAGTTCCCAAAAAAGCCCAGTATACTGGATTTATACTGTATTATATATGTGCTCTACAATACAAACACCAATGAAAATCAGAGACGTGAAGTCCCCGCATTAAGATGCAGCAAAACCAAGCTTTGTCATCAGATGACCTCATCAGTTTCAGTTCAGACAGCTCAGTGATACTGGTGTGGCTCATGGGGTCAAAACATCACTGAAGCGGACACTGGTTTTTTAAAGGTCATCCTGCCAGGTGCTGGAGTCTAAAAAAAAGAAACATAATTAACTCATTAACACACAATACATGCATTTTTATTCAGGTATTAGGATTATATCATCTGTTCCGCACAGATTGCATTTATTTTACAAAGAAGCGATCACAAGGTATTTTGTGAAGTCCTGAATGCAAGTGTCAACAAGTGTTGGACACCAGGATTAGGGAAACTCATCTCGTGATTCATGGAAAATCTCAGTTACTGTTAGATTAGCTAGCAAGAGTCAGTGAACGGTCATCTCCAGGTTACACATATATTTAATGGGTTCAAGTCAGGGAAATCAGACATTCTGAGACCTGACCTAAAGCCTCTCTGTAATATTCTTGGTGGTTTACTTTGTGCAGTTGTGTCTAGAAAGATAAGTCACTTTTGAAATCCCAAAGATAAAGTCTGGAAAGAGAACAGTTACTTTTAAAGTTAAGTTTACATACACTCTGGCTTCCTTACAACATGACCCTATATTTGTCTACATTAATTATTCACAAATGTTTCACCCGTCTGCTTCTACCTGCCACCAAAAAGCCAACTGCATGATGCAGCCACCGCATTTCATCCAGTGTAAAGCGTTTATTTGTTTATTGAGCTTTTATGTATGGTTACATTCATGAAAAGAATGCTAATTACTCATTACACAACCTCCACACAGAAAGGACCTGGACCACCCCACCTGTGGATCAAACCCAAGATTCCTGAGAGGTGGCATTGCTGTCCATGAAGGCATCGTGCCTGGGTAAGGTATAAGCTAGGCTATATGCGCTGCCCGTTTTTCACCATTCGTGTTTCCTCTCATTTACACACCGTTTAGTAGGCTATGAAACATCCATCACATGACTCTTCCTCACCACACACACTCATCGGTAAGCAAGTTTAAACAAGTGTACAAACACAATAAGACCTGCTCACAACCACATGCAAGATCCTCACTGACTCAACTTGACACTCCAATTTAACAGAGGACACTGGCTGTAGAGTTTCGAAATTTAGATTTTATTGTATAACACATTTGAATACAGTTTTGGCATGATTGGTATTGAGTGCTTGGTGCACCACTGAACATGTGTTTTTAAATATTTGTATGTTTTTTATATTAGGAGTTAATTTTATATTCATGTGGCAGAGAGTGAGTCTTGTGTTGTCTTTCTTTTGTGGTTTTGTCTTTGTGTATTTGTTGTTTTTTGAGCGTTCTATGATGGACATGATTTTGAGTGTTTTGTAAATTGTGCAAATGTTTCTCTGGCTGTAGTAGCTGGTGAATCAAAACATTTATAAGCATTTTATCTCTCACCAGGCAAAATTACTTTAAGCCCAGGTCAAGCTCTCCTAAAACAAACACTAAAACAATGTCCTATCAGAAACAATGACAACACAATAATGGAAAACGTCTCCAGAACTTCCTGTTATTCTGGAACATCAATTGTCAATCCAGGACGTTAGGTTTTCCTTCTTTCTACTGGGAATCTCCCAGTTGTCATGTTCCTGTCACTAGTCTAGACATCTCAGGTTCTTCACGCTCCACCACATGGGCAGCGGAGTCAGACACTGTCGTTCGCTACGCTGCATTCTTTGTGCGGTCTAAAGATAACAGAACAAAACCAGTGTGGTGTAGCTGCTGCCCCTCGGCTTACGGACATGGTGGTAACGTCCCAAGAATAAATACCATAAACAAAAGGACACGTATGTCCATGTAGGAACAGGGCCATCTGGACCATGAAGGACCCCACTCACCCAGCACAATTACTTTTTAACCCGCTCCCCTCAGACAGGAGGCTGCGGAGCATTAAGTGTAAAACTACGAAACTCAGTAAAGGTTTCATCCCAGAAGCTGCAAAACTCTTAAACTCCACCAAGCCAATCACACTGCACTGTCACTTTCAAGACACTTTAACACACCATACCACTTTATATACACTTCAAATCATATTACTGCTATTTATTCATACTTATTCATGTCTCTACAGTGACATGCCTTTGGAATCCTATCTACTGGGACGTTACTGCTACTTTTATCTATTGTTTACCACTTTTCCTGTTTAGTCTTCTCTTTTATGTTTTATATAATATTTATTTATATTTATATTCTGTTTTGGGGTGTAACTGTGACCATGTGATCAAAATTTCATTCCTTCGAATAAGATTCCTTGATCCACAAGATGTCTTATGAAATCAAAAGGTATAAATCAGTGTTTTTAAGAGGCAATATTGAAGTAAAACATTCAATGACCAACTTTTTGGTTTTTATTATGATTCCTACCTGCAAAGAGTGTAGTACGGCCAGGACCTCACTGCATCACACACGCCGTGCAGCACTGCTCCTGTTTCTCAGGCAAAGTGGAATAGTTCATTTGCCTCACGATCTCGGCAAACAGCTCGTCCACCATGGTCTTGCTTTTGGCCGAGGTCTCGATGAAGGGGCAGCCCCACTCCTGCGCGAGGGCTCGACCGTCCGACCCGGCCACTTCCCGCTCGGATTCAAGGTCCACCTTATTTCCCACCAGGATGAGGGGCACCTTTTCGAAGCGCTTCACTCTGACTATCTGGTCTCGCATTGGTCTGATGTCCTGGGGAATTGAAACAGATAGAAATGGCAGTGTCAAAAAGGAACACAAGTGATCCAACCTGTTGTGTACTGAAACGTTAGTCTTGTAGGGAAAGAAAAATGTATTCAGTGTTTTTCATTGTGGAAGTCATTTTCTTCCTCTTTATATTCTTATGAACACTCAGTAAGGTGTGGCAGGCTGAACAAACAGCAAATCTCAGCAGTGCTGTTGGACGGCTGTTTAGATGTAGCAGAGAATATCATGAGCATAAGAAATTATGTCAGGCATAAGGTTAATGCATTTCTACATTCTCTACCACCACCACACACAATCTGGAACACATACATTATACAGGCAAACTTATAGCAGCAATATAATCATACACGATTTGCAGCTTGAACAATCTCCACTCTATTGATAAGGCATTAGTAAAAAAAACAATCAATTTAAAAAGCTTTTACGGTCAGGCACTTGAGACCTAATGTGGAACGAGAAAGCCTGGTTAGCAATTAACGTTTTACCCAACATGTGTTAATGGGGTTGATGTCAGGGGTCTCTGCAGTCCACTGGAATCTCTGAAAATCTAGTCAATCTAGTCTAGTGTGTAGATCTTTTGGGCCATCAACCAGAATATTGAGGGGTTCCAATACAGGCTCTGTTAAGCAGCCACTGCTGGGTCCTTGAGCAACAACCTCAACCTCTTGTCCTCCATGATGGCCAACCCTGCACTCTGCCTTAGTGGTAGCTTAGTGTTTAAGGTATTGGACTAGTAATCAGAAGGTTCACGGTTCAAACCCTACTGCCAGGTTGCCACTGCTGGGCCACAAGAAAAGCCCTCAACTCTGAATTGCTCAAAATCATGTTCAATCATAATTGTAAGTGACTTTGTTTAACGACCCCTGCTTCCAAACAAGAAATAATTTTGCTTGATATATGAAGATGTGACGAATCAACATTATGGCTAGTATTAGTAATACAACAAGAAATTCCTGAGGACTTTCAACAAGAAGTGGGTTTTGAAGGTTCTTACCGTGTCTTTGTGGATTTCTTCCCACAGTCCAAAGACATGCAAATGAGATGAATTGAACATACTAAACTATCAATGACTGTTGCTATTAAAACTTTTTGTAATACAGTAAATACTATTCCCATCATAAGTGTAAGCAAAAATGTAAAACACCAAGTTAACGAACAATCTTTTAACAATGGGTGTGGTTGAAGTACATCAACTCAATTAATAGGAAGGATTACCATTACCCAAACATACCATATACATACCATATACAGTGTACAATAAAAACACTATTCACTAAACAGAAGAAAGTAAACACGTCAGAGGTGATCTTACCTGGAAGGACTGCTGATTGACAAGGCTATAGACCAGGATAAATCCTTGGCCATTTTTAATATAGAGATCTCGCATGGACGCGAACTGCTCGGTTCCGGCTGTGTCCAGAATCTCCAGCACAGAGGGGGACGAGTCCACTTCGATCTCTTTTCGATAAAAGTCCTCGATGGTGGGGTCGTATTTCTCGATGAAGGTGCCAGTGACAAACTGAACGGTGAGGGCGGACTTGCCCACGCCGCCGCTGCCCAGCACCACCACTTTATACTCCTTCATCTGGACTGGGCGCTGAAACACTGAGCCTATCTCGGCTTTGCTAGCTTGAATTGCTTCCCAACATAAGCGAGCAGATTAAACCTGTTTAATTCAACCGATCCATTTAGATAAACGGTTTTGATAAACAACAAATATCGTAATCCAGGCGCTTTTAATCAACGACACTACTTTCGGGTGTCAACTGTTCTTCTGGGATGTACTGCCAGGCCGGCTAGCTAGGCTAGCTAGTTCCACCAAACCGCCCCTGCTCCATTTACGTTGGACTATGGTTTAGATTAAGTGCACATTATAAAAAAGATTAAATATTAATCAAATGCCTCGTTAACCTGTCTGTCAGTCACTCCAAACAACTAAAGTCTCCGAATACAAAACGCGCCCGTGTGTGCGTCCATTCCAGCATCCGGGTGACTAACACTAACGTTTTTACACTTATTTCAAGCTACTATGCTATCCAGCTAGCTCCAATGCGCAAAGAAAACTCGCGATAACGGCACTTTAACAGCACCCGGATGGACCGCTGACTTCCTTTTCAATCAACACGTCACGATTTCTAGGTGTACAAGTATTTAAAACGCACACCAAACGCTGTTTTTTGCCCCTGCGTCTATGGCCTCTCCCTCCCGGCCCGCCTCAACTCTGTCGGCCACCACACTGCATTCCGTTCAGCTGGTTTAAATCAGCGGGCTCCGTCCCAAACCGCACACTACCGCACTACCCAGTATAAGAGATAAAGCGCCGTCCATAACAGGATACACGTATAGCCTGGAAGAGTAGAAGCCAACTGCGCCACCTATAGTTCGCATGTTTATTTATTCAGCCTGGTCAGGGTCACGCATCCCTGACCCAAACCTCAGATTTGAACCCCATCATTAGTGAGGTGCCGTAAGATTTACAAATGCGCAACGAACGACCTGACAGAGCATTAGAATAGTTAATGTAAAATAAAGACTTAAGTACTTATTTTACCCTTATGTAAAATGACTTACATTAATGGGGCAGCATACAAGTGAGCGTTGAGTGCTTTGCTCAAGCACCCAACAGCAGCGACCTGGTTGTAGTGGGGCTCAAACCAGCAACCTTCTGAATAGGAGTTCAGTATTTTAACCACTAGGCTACAACTGCCTCATACACTTAATAAAAAAACAAACAAAATGTCAGTAAAATTGCTAATAGATAAATTTCTATTATATCTATTCAATTCATATCTCTATCAAACATAAACTATGCAAACCGCCAAGGGGTTTGGTTGCTTTTTTAAATCCTCTGCGGTGTTTTTATTGACCTTTTAAATTTGCACAAAGCCAATAATTACAATGTTATTGAAATTGACTTGAAACTTGCCCATCATTTTCCAAAACTTGAGGTAATCATCCTTCAACTGCAATGCTTTTTTCAACTCAGGGTTCTCAGGCCGCATGTGTTGTAGCAGTGAATTATGCTGCTGTGTTACCCCTGGGATCCAGTGCTCAATCCCCAGTCGTGCAAGGGGCTGGCCAGGTGTCTAAAAATAGGCATTATTGGCTGTGTCTGGGGGAGTTAGTGCTAGGGGTCATGTGATAAATTAAAACATATATGCAAAATTGCAATAAATTAAATGTTCTCAAATCACCATTGGCATGAACATATTTTAATGTAAACTAACCCTGGTGACAGTAATACACTAATTATTCCACTCCCATTGACAGAGCTGTGTTGGTCCAGTTGATGGGGTGAAAGGGGCTTCTGACAGTGTGTTACTATTGCAAGTGACCACAGTAATGGCTAGTGAGTAAAATGGAAAACTAAATCATATAAACAGGCTTATAATACAGCTGATCGTGCGTGGGCTGTTTAGCACATTTTGAGATGCACTTCCTTTCATCTTTCATCAAACCTTGCCTGGAAAATGTGTCTATGAGGGTTTATTTCCTCAAAAAATGCGTGACAATTAGCTATTCTACTGTCACACTTCTGAGGATAAAATGCATATTAAAATAAGCATCATGCTGCGATTTCCATTTAAGTGCTTTATTAAAATGTCAAACAAAATGAACAGATCATATAAGTATGTACTGTATATTTTCTATACATTAATATAATCATAAAAGGGATTGGCAAGAAGCACAATTCTTTAGCACATACAAGCACGACACACTAAATAGAAAGAGAAGCATTTCATACAAGTCAGGGCATTCAGTTTGATCTTGTCCTATAGTGGGGGAAAGAGGATTCGATGATTCTATGGCTTTGAAGAAAAGTTGGACATGCTTTAAACTTCTCCTGGAATGAGAAAGCATTCTTCCGTGTTTAAACCTTTAACCTGACATTTAACCTGACTGTTACCCCGAGAGGGTCGATACCTCAATAACAACAAGCGATTGAAACAACATCCAGAGCAATTGTTTAACATATATATGAGCTTACATTGTACTACAAACGTTCTACATAGCAACATGTTTAACCGTTTATGATCACTACAGTTGAATATTTCCACAGAGACATACTGACAATACAGTGATTAAATATG
>JAYDZF010000003.1:5227315-5238985 GCA_034509105.1 Microcambeva barbata
TTTCAGTTCTTCCCTGAACCTGTACTTTACAGTTCCATGTTTGATGTGAACTATACCCTATTTAATTATTCACACAGTCCGGTCATTCCACCCTTAGCAGACATGGTAGGTTATTACAGTCTACTGCAGTCATTGTAAATTATCAATAAGTGGTAACGTTGCGTTTCAAACCAGGAAGTTCAGACACTTAAAGCTAGTGTGATAACTGAATATCACCACCTGTGCCACCTGGGTGCCGGGGTGAAATCTTCATATACTTGATAACCTAAACTGAAAAATCTGTGGTAGAATCATCAAAGATTTCCAAGTACCACGTGCTCAAGAAAAATAAATACCCTTTTTGAAACCTCAAACTTGAAGGCAATATTCAATGATGTCTTATATGAAGAGTACATGTTTTTGGCCAGACTAGCTATTATATACTGTATTCAAGTATATATGATATACATACATTTTATAGCTTTAGAAGTATTTGAATCTTGCAATATCAAATATTTTATGACATCTTTGAGATAGAATAACAGATTATATAATGTCAATGGTACCGATCACTGTACAGTCAGAAATGTATAGCAGGATGTGTCATAGTATAATGGGAATATTATTGGAAGCTGGGATAATTCATAATACAATACTGGTACTACACAGACTATTTTAAAAAGAAAAACAAGCAAATCATAATATACGTTTCCAGACATTTTGTCTTCTGTTCATAAAAAAAAATCAGTCCTATAGTTTCTGCTCTTCCTATCAAGTACTAGGGATGTAACAATGAACTACAAAAATAGTTAAAAAAACAATGAACATATGCCAGGTGAAAATGGTGTCGCTAGATTCTGAGTTTTACACCAAATTTATTTTACTGAACTAATTTATTTATTTTTGTCTACTGTGGGATTTGTTTGTTTTTTTACACAAAAGGGAAATGTGCACCATTTGCATAGTTTGTACCTACCTCAGAAATAAAAGATAAAATATCTTCATTTAGATGAAAGATACGTAGAAATACAGTATTTTATTTTTAAAAGAGAAATAATAAAATGTATCTTAAATGAAAACTTATTTGTCTTTGATTGAATTTGTTTAAAAAATGTGAAAAAATGAACCCAGTTATGTGAATCGTATTGCATTGTGGGTAGAGCATTTCGTTACATCCCTATCAAGAACAAATGATTCCTTTTTCAACTGAAGTCCTCTTCTTTCTTTTATAAACATACAGTAAGAGAAGCGAAAATTGTAGAAATAAGTCCATGTTGATTTAAAATGTAAGATCAAGGTAGTTTCCTAAGAAATTCGTCAGGCTTTGTGCGTACTGATGTAACAATGCTTGAAATCAATAATTCGTGGGAAATTGGTTGACGTCACTAGGTGGGTTGCCAGGTTCAGAGTTTTCCCAGCAATGCTCACTATATTATATCTTCACCAGAGTTCACACGTGTGGTTTGCGGGATGGACACAAATTGCTCCAGCTGTACGGAATCGACCAGATTTCCTCAAAGTCTTCAGTTTTTCAAAGTAAGAAGCAAAATAAGAAAAATCTTCACTTAAAAGTAGGATTAAATTTGCCCATTCTTTCACATCATAGTGCACAACATCGGATTGCGTCCAGATCCAGCAAGAAAACTGAAGGGTCTGGTCGCATGACCCGATCCAAACGGCAGCCGCAAACTTCCACAAGAAACTATTTCCTCTGTATCATGTAGTAGTTCTGCTGCAAACCTTTCCAAGCCGTTTCCTTGCAAGCTTGCAACTCAGCCCACATCACAGGAGCTCGTCGAACGCTGCACGGTCTACTCAAAGCCGAGAGAAACCCAGAACTGAAAGCACTGGATGATCTCATAGCAAGAAATCCTCAAAGAAAGGTCTTTTTCTCAAAGTAGGATGAATTACTAAAAAACAAAGTTCAGCACACACTCACAAGCAAAACTATCGACTCCTCCACTCCCACACACACACCTGTGGAAGCTGTGAGATTCTACACCGTGACTTAATGGCCCACGTCATCCCACGTGTCATTTTTCTGCTTGGAAAGCTTTCTGACCAGACGTTCCAGCTCTTTGCGGGACTTCTGCTCCTCCTCCAGACACTGCTTCATCAACTTGCTCTCCTGCGGGCAAAACACACAACCTGTCAGAACCAGCAGGGATTTAAAATATCATATAAGTAACAAAAAAAACCTACTTTCTTCAACTCGTGAACCTCGTCCTTCAGTGCATACACAGCATCTACCAGGCTTCTGCATGAGAGAGAAGACAGAAGTTCATGATGCTGTAGAACATGGATGTCCAAACTTTGACCGGCACGTTTCTTTTTTCATTTGAAACTTTGAGGGTAGGAGTTGTAAGGGCGTGTCTGAGAGAGCAAATAGTCCGGCTTTGGCGCCATATGATTTATTTTTTTTGGACACACAATGAAGTTTTAAGGGGAAGAAGATTTTCTTGTGATGTTTTTTTCTTGCTGATGGTAATAAAATAGTACGACACTTGAAAAAAGTATGCATTACAATGTGTATGGTACGATGAATGATTTATTTTGGCAGAATATCTTTACGTACTTTTCCTCAATGATTGTTTGGCCGTTGCTCTTCGTCTCTTCAACAATAATCTTCTCCTCTTCAGGCAGCAGGACCTGAGGTACACCTTCCTTACGCACAGCTAAGTATGTATGGGCGAGGTTAAAGAGTTGTAGTTTTCATTTCCTGTACTCTAGTATTAAACGAGCTTACCTGTTGCGGTTTGGTGCATGCTGACTCCAGTACAATAGGCTTCAATCACTTTTAAAATCTGCGCATCTTCTTCCAAAGCAACAGTACCTGTTAATCACAAGACCACAACCCACATCTGAGACTTCTACAACTACCATGAAACTGATGGCCTGATCAATACCACAACAGCAAGCTTTCGTTTCTCTTTGCACAGACACAGTCATCCCACCTACTTTTTCTCAGCAGATATTCATCCTCGGATGGTTTCCTCTCGGTCTTTCTCTTGTTCAGGAACTTCTTGATGGGTTTTGGGCTTTTGCTGGAATCCTGAAGAGACAAACAAACCGTGAAGAAGCAAATGTTCTGCGGCAAATCTCAAAGACAGTGCACGAATGCTCGTAAAAAGCTGCAAACGAAACAAAAATGAAACAAAACCATGTCTAGCTGATGCATATTACTTTAGTTTTATTCATTTCTCTGGAACGTGCAACACAGCGCTGGTTATACATCCTAATGTTGTAAACTGAACAACACAGAAGCTCCACAAAGAAATAAACTTAATGATTATACATTGGTACCTTGTCTCGAAACCCTTCCCTGAGAAATTTGAACATATCCCATATTGTAATCATAATAATACATTGTTGTAAAAAATAATTGTCTACAATTATTTTACATTTTTTATTTATTAATTTCTAAACAGAAAAAGGAACAAAACATAGCATTTGCAATCCACTGTATGCTGGGCAGGACACTAATGTAAGAACATAGAACACAGACAAATGAATAAACAGGAAATGAGTGTTGTTTTGGGGAGTAAGAAAAAAAAAAGGCCGGGGTGTAGAAGAGGAAGAAAATAAAGATGAAAGCATGAAGCATTAAATATACATCAGAGCTCGCCAAGCACACAAGAAACAATCACACAGATACACATACACAAATAGACCGGTCTACTCTTACCTTCAGGATATAAGACATCCTCTAAAGAAGCAGGAAATAGAGAGAGACAATGTATGAAAATAAAGACGAGATGAAGAAAACAGAAAGAAGTAAGAAGTGAACATTTTACACCAGAGCTGACATCTCAAACTCAGCGTTTCGAATCTCGTCTATACTCTAAGGCAGGCTGAGGGTCTACATGAACAACAACTGGCTGTTGTTCACACAGGCTGGGAGCCAAACTGATGCAATCTACAGGGTTGGGGGAAGATGTGTTGATCGGGGTGTGTCTCTCTGTACACAATTCTGATACCGCATATGAACTTGCCTCGTGCAGGTGAAAAGATGCAGATGGGTCAGTCAGCAGTGGAGGGTAGTATCAGTAGAGAGGAAGCATAATGCAACCAGAGTGATTAAATACGAATAAATTAGAAATCATGACCCAGTTCTGAAATCTGCTGGAGATAAATTTAGGAACAGAGCATATATAAACCAAGTAAAAAAAGTATAAAAAATAAATAACATGTTTTTTATTAAGTGATTAATTTAAGGATGGTCGTTGTCTAGTGGGTAGAGCATTGGACTATCAACCAGAGATTGGCGGTTTAAATCCTGGCTTTGATATGCAGCCACTGTTTGGTCCTTGAGCAAGACACTTAACCCTCACTGTTCCAGGGGTGCCAAACAATGGCTGACCCTGCACTCTGACCCCAGCTTCCAAAGATGGGATAAGTGAAGAAAGAATTTATCTGTATATGTGTAATGACAAATAAAGGCATTCTTCTTCTTCTAGAATACTCTTTTCACCACTGTGAATTAAAATTTGCGATCCATGCAGTGAAACACACGTATACACACAAGTGAACACTAGGGGTGGTGAGTACAAGTGCCCTGAATGGTAGGCAGCCCTAGCCATGGCACCTGGGGAGCAGTTAGAGGTTGAGTGCCTTGCTCAAGGGCACTGCAGTCGTTCTCTGGGAATCAAACCACCATGCCACGGCTGTACACGAGCAAAGCCTTGAAAAACCACACACTCTTTTAAGTGATCTGTTTAAAGTAGACCACTTCTGAAACGTGTGGTGAGGATTTTGGTTAATCAGCAGTATTCACAAGGTGGTACAGGTATGACAGTAAAGAGTTGTTTACACTCAGATCAGTAAGTGCATGGGTGGTGGGTTGCGTACGCTTCCGCGCAGGACCACTTTGCAAAGTAAAGGGGTGAAGTACGCTCCCACTCAACCACTTCTCGTCTGACTCACTATTTTCCGAATGCCGCTAGGAGTGGACAAAGAAGGGCTTACCTCTTTGTAGCCCAGGGCGGCCGATGGTCTTAGCGGTGGAGCGGGTCTCAGGCAGCTCAGGGACCAGGGTTTGGTTACCTTCGGTGGCTCCAGGGAGCATCGCACACCTGTGGGTGTTCCAAAGCCTGGAACGTGACTGTGAATGACGCTAAGAGGTTTGCCTTCAACATTCTGCCAACAAAGTGAAAATGTCTGTCACGTCTTCGTGGTTACTCAGCTTACAAAATTCATTTATACAACTTTCTAATAATAAATTAGTGACAGGAGCAAAATTGAGTTGGGGGCTTAGAGAAGGCTCTGTGAAACTATATGTGGTCTTTCTTTTGCTCATTAAAGTTACAGTTCACTTATTCTTCTAAACATAATGGAAAAATATGTGGGCACCTTATTATAAGTTTGTTGGACATGTCTGTTAGAAATGGGCCAGTTTTGGTATTTTATTAATACTTTTTCTCCCTTTTTTCTACAGATTTTGATATTTTAATACATGTAAATGTTTAACTTAGTGAAATAACAAAAACCACATAGAAGTCACAATGTGTCGCTGTAGTAAATTGATACAAACTTCAAGTTTAGTAACAGCAGTTGCCACAATTTAAAGTCTTAGGGGGTACTCACACCACCCTGCCAAAGTGTGGTTCATTTAACCAGTTTTATCACTCCGAACCATGCTCAAACAGTTCAGTTGGACTCGGAGACGGTATGCACCAAGTGTGAGCGCATTGTGAAACGTTATTCCAGACTAATGAAGAATGAATTGTACACCATTCTGTATGGAACCTATTTGAATAAAAGGTTATGTTAATCAGTTAGGACTAGCTACTAGTGTGTAGACTGTAGTCCTTATCAAAACAACAAACATACTGCAAAACGGCTCCAAATAAACCCCAATGTCAATATAAAAGGGGTGCTGCATTGTGAGAAGTTAAAATAATGTTATGTTCTTATTAAAGAAAACTTGCTCTTCAAATATGTTAAAATCATGCAACATATTTATTGTTTCAAGTTACGTTATCCAGGTAAGATTATATATACAGTGGTTTTGATCAACTAGGTGGAGTTAGATTGTGTTTACCTTCAGTAAAGGGTGATAATGAGAAAATATCACCACATCATTTGTGGTTATTTATTCCCCCTTTATCAGGGGTGTAACACATTGTGATGAGGCAAGTGTCCCCGGGCCCAGATTATTAAAGAGCAGAGTGAATGCAGGCACTCCTCACATCGGGAGTGAGGAGGGGGACAATCATGCTTCAGCACGATACAGGGAAAGTGTGCCTAGTGTGAGTATGCCCTTAATTCGCGTTTTGAGTTTTCCCTCAAACAAATGATGTCACTTTCACTTTGACCTGCCTCTCGCACCTTGACGATGGTTCCAACCGGGCTGCCACCTTTGATGAAAGCATGCAGGTGCTCCAGCCATTCCTGTAACTCCTGAGAGCTATTACAGTAGACTGTGGTACGATCGATGGCACCTCCTACAAAACAACCACAGCATGTTTAATTATAGACCTGCAATGCAACAAACTGCCTTTAGGAATGATTAACCTTTATTGTCATTGTACAAGAACAACAGGATTCGGTATGCCCTCTTTAGGAAATAAAATATAAAAGCAAACAAAAGTATATATAACTTGTATATACATACAGGTAGGTACAATCTAGATAGCAATACAGTGAACCTCCACCAATCTAGGTTCAAGAATTGCTGACTCTGCTGGATGGATTTTTCCATTGGAACCTAACTAATAGAAAAGCACTAATATAATACATTTTTTTTTATTTGCTCGTGGAAACCTTAAATAATTTTTTTATGCATATTAACACAAAATGATTTAGAACAATATAATTGACTAATTGTGTAATATAAATAAAGAGTTTTTAGTTAAAAAAAAAGTTCTACTTCAGAAAAGGCTCGGTTTTATCTTTAACAAAACTGCTTTATTAAGCTTGCATGAACACATAATACTTTAATAAAAGTGTTCCAAAAACACACTGAGATTAATTAGAGGAGCCTACACACTTCAAAGTGCAGCTTCTGGGTAAATGAATGCCAACAGTTTTTAAGCCTTAACTCCCTCCGCCCTTGAATCAGCTGCTCTGATTCGTTGTTAAGACAGCTACCGTTCTGTGATTGGTTCACTGCTTTCCAGCCACACCTACAACCGGAACAGCAATCCATTCACAAGCACGGATGGCTTTAGTGAACCAACACAGATAATCGTATTAATAATAATAAAAATAGCTCCCAGTGGGATAACAATGAAATCTGAAAGTCAGGGGTTTACTGTGTATACAAGCAGTTCAATAGGGGAGTATATAAGGTTCAATATTATAAATATCTATCCAGTGGAAAGTGTGCAAAAGTATACACTTTATGGGATACAGGCCAATGTACCAAAATTTAAAGAATTAGTTTTTGTTAAATAAAACAAAACAGACCCTAGAAACATAATCCACCTCTACAGACAAACATTAGCATAATGTAAAACAAACCTCCAATCTCAAAGGTATATTGACCCGTCTCTGCATCGTCTAACAATTTGGTCACTGTGGTTCCAGAGAGAGGCAGTCGACCCTAAGAAGGAACCGGAGTTGTTGAGATTGATCACATGACCCTGACTGGACGTTTTAATACAAAATAGACACAAAGTGCTCAAATAACTATACCAATTTTTAGTTCATGCAATATTGTGCAATGTTTTCTATCTATTGATGGTGTCCCCCGCTCTGACAGAGGAGTTCATATGCAGACCTGCTTTGTGCATGGAGAGCAATTATGATTAATCTCTTTCCGGCTTTCACCTTAATAGCCAATCCTTGTTCATGTAGGCTGGTAGAGCTCAAAAGTTCAAAATGTCAGCTCTGTGTCATCAGAGCAGCCATATTTTTAATAATTGTAATCATAATGACAATGATATCACTCAGTGGGCAATGTATTCTTTAGCTGCTGTGTTTTGTGGACCTACCTGGTAAATAAAACCACTCATTCGTGGACTGGCTGATAATATAATTAGCATGTTGGGAAAAAGCATCAGGTAACGCTCGTCTTTGTCCTGTAACGAACACAAACATTGCCATTCTCAGCATTAGGGGTGAGAGATAATAAATAACATCACAATATTTTGGGGTTTGTATGCAATATTGATATTCACTAACAGTATATTAAACATATCAATGTTTTAATCCTTAACTAAAAATAATGTGTACATTAACTGTAAATCAATCCTTTCCATTTGGAGTGGGAAAAAGCAGCAACATTTACACTTGTTTGCAATGATTTATCTTAATTAGCTATATCGTTTTTAGGAATAGCTTTCACTTTTTAAAAACATCTCACACACAGCCCTAACTTTAAAAAAAGTGCAAGTACAACCTATTTACATTAATATTACCCTAGGTGTAAATACCATTGGTATTTAAACTAAACTTTAAGATATGTAAACTTGTAAAACCCATGTGAAAACGTTGGTTTGAATATCATAGTTAATATTAATATCATAGTGAAAATTGCCCAGCACTAGTCAGTCATTGGTTGGGGTCGTACCTTCTGCATCCAAAAAACCTCCACACACCTGATGTAGCTCCACTCCCCCTCGAGCAGCCCTGAGATAAACAGTGGACAACATGTCTCCTGATACCTGTGACAACCTACCAGGTCCTCTTTAAGCCACTCCCAGCATATCTATCTGGATATTTTGGATATAAGCTGGTGGTCACAATATATAACGGAATCACTATACACATAGAGAACCTGACAATTGTGGTTGGTAGCACAACCAAACTTTCACAAACGTTTCAATATAAACAATATCAGTGAAACCACATGCCTGAGAAAAACACTTTAGCTTCGCACCTTGCCCAGACTGTTTCACTCTTTTATTTCCTTACCTCACTAGAGCTGTTTTGAAGGTGGACCAGGGACATGTAGGACACCGGCCCAAGAGACTTAATACTCTCTCCCTCCCATCCACGCACCGGCTCGGACAGGATCTGCACCTCCAGGTCCTTCCGCTTACGAAGCTCCTGGGACTGCATCTGGAAAAAGTCAGAAGTGGAAAAAAATGTCACGCTGTGTTTTTTTTTTCACACTTCTTTCATTTCTATTTAATTTTAGTTTCTTCACATGCATATGTTGTGTCTCTCATGTGGTCCTTCATAGCTAAGGCCTGACAGTCGTCCAAACATCCATTCATTCATAGAGAAGGGTCAAACAGCATCTACCTTTAAGCTCTTGGACAATTTGTTGTTTTTCTTGAAGTTTAAATACAGTGTTTGGTTTAAGAATGACAAATATATAATGCATATCTAAATGTATTTTGAACTCCTTTAATACAGACACGGCCTCATAACACAAGACACGTACCAGCTTCTCTTCTTAAAAGCACAAACTTGTATTCACCTTCCCATCTTTTATTTAATTCCCTTCATTTGGCTTCAATTTTCTCTACTTGTGCATTTTGGGATTATTTGTACTTATTTCTCAACATCACTTGGTGGGACGGACATGGCAGGCCTTGAGGCGCAATAGGAAATATGAGGTCCAAGCAATCATACTGCAAGCAAGTTAAGGTCATGGACTTTTCTTTGGTTTTGTGAGATGACTGTTTAATGAGTGTTTAAGTTTTGACTGCATTCAGTCCCTTTGCAGACCCCATAATCAATGGAAAAGTGTGCTCCCCTACACAAGTCATGACCTCTGTGAAGCACTCAAAAGACCCTGTCAGTAAAGTTCTATTCTTCCAATAGTTTGTCTAGGTACAATTTCTTTCTTTGTGAACAATAAAGCACAATAAAAAGAAGGTAAGTTACACTAGAAATTGACTAGACAAGATGTACAAGATGTCAAAGTCTGAAGCAACTAAAAACATGAATTGTGTAACTGACCAACTTGGTGGATGCAGTGGGGCAAGTCTAAACAAGGGCAAGAATTTTTGTAATTGAAACAGAGCCCGCTCTGTCATAAAGTGAAACTTCTCTGCACCCACAGGTGACGTCACGGTTCGCACTGAACAGCCCAGTATTCTGCGGAGCCAGAGTAGAACGCTACTGAAGGATGCTGGTTCAAGCCTCACTACTGCCAGGTTGTGGCTCTTGGGTCCCTAATCAAGACCCTTAACCCTTAATTGCTTAGACTGTATACTATAACTCGCTTTGAATAAAATCCTATGCTGAATGATGAAAATGTAAATATAAAATGTAGTTTGTGGACTCAAACCTCTTATCTTCGCCTGAAACACGCTGAACCAGATCAAAATGTCAGCAAACCAGATATGCCTCCAAACCACGTCATTTGAAAAGTGGTATAGATGCCCTTGACATGGTTTAATGGCCCCAAATTCAATGTGCATAAACTGAAGTTCAATTATTTACTGATTTTGGCTGCAATTCCAAAAATGAAAGATAATTATTAGAACTATAGCTGGGATGTAAAGGCCTATATATGAGACAAATATTAGTTCATTGACCTAGCTTCAAACAACAAGATTGTCTAGTTTAAAGTTACTAAGGGCCAGCGATGACGAAAAAAGGGTTAGTACAGAAATATTTTTATAGCATGACATAATGGTAAAAACTCAACCGTAAAATTACACAGACAAAATGTATCACACAGAAATTCTTTGTCAGTACTGGTAAGGAAAGAAGCATTACGTCTGTGTGGCATTTGTGCTCGATGATGGTAGAAAGGTATAGGAAAGGCAGAATGATCTTTGACTAATCCAACAGATCTCACACATTTTTTTTTCATTCACAAGGCTAGACCAAATAAAAAGGGAGAAGAACCAAAATTGGGGTGTGCTACTGTGAAAAGAAGGGAAATTCCCTGAACATGCAGGAAAATGGAAACGGCAAGGTGTTCCGCAGAACGCTCAAGGTAAAGCTGTTCTTATAAATAACCCAGCGTAATGAAAGCACTGAGGTTAGATATGTCCCCAATGAGAATTCTCTAACAAGCTTCAGGGATGACTCACTGAGTCTTCTTTCCTTTCTGAGATGCTTTAAATCTAATAGGAAAAGTCAAAGAGCGCATAGATTCAGTCACTGAACACCCACGTCTGGAACACATACACCCACCAAGGCTGAATTCTACAAATCCTGCTCTCCTACTTAAGCTTTAGAACCAGCCAGTCTGTTGTGCGTAAGAGATGCTGAATTAAAAATTCAATTTATTCAAGTGCATCTATTCTGAAAAGCTATTTCAGCCATGTTGTTTGCAGAGTTATCCTGCACACAGATATTTACATGTTATATCAACAGGCTGGTTGTAAACCAAAACTGGGTCACAGACTGACATGAAGCAATTCATCAACAAGTCATCTTAGGTGAACGTAAGATGCTTAGGGTACATTATATTGCCTGTGTTAATGCAACGAATGAGCCGATGTGATAGACCAACTGCTAAGCTAATGCTTAGGTTCCAGGTTTCCTATTTAGAAAGGTGTCTCTTTTTTGCCAGATCACGGTCAAGCCGTGATGCCAGATGTAAGCACTGCCCCGGTCTTGAAGTGTTTTAGGGCCTTGTTAAGAATCAATTATTTTATAGTTTAAACTAAACTTTTTTTTTAACCAAAGTGTGATTAAAACTAAAACTAGTTTTTTTTAACAGATCCATTATCCAAAACAATGAAAAATTCAAACAAACAGTTGTAGACCTGCCAGCTGAAACTAACACTATAACACAGTAGACAGAATGTGTGTGTGTGTGCAAACAGTTAACACCTTTAA
>JAYDZF010000003.1:5732617-5743011 GCA_034509105.1 Microcambeva barbata
CTTGTAGGAAATACATGATTGATTAGGTTGCAAACCCATTGAAAGTCATCACAAAGTCGCAGTTTTGTTTATGTACACATTAGGCTATACAGAGAACCCACCCATTCACACACACACACACACACACACACCACCGGCAAGTTTTAAGGTGGGAGTTAAACGGACTAAAGAACACGTGGACACGAGGAAACACGAGACACTCAATTTGCTTTTTTTCACCCTCAATTAGTTAAAGCGAATGGAAATCTTAATGATATACTATACAGTGACATTCTTGGGTTTCAAACGTGTTCTAACACTTTAGGGAAGCCCTTTCTTTTGCCTGAAAATACCACAGTGAACCGAGCCAGGTCGTTAAAAAGTGGTTTGCCATGTTAACATGGAACTAAACCATTTCCTTTTAATGAATGAATTCTTTTCTGCGTATTGACCGGCATAAGGTCACTGTGCAGGTGGTGCTTCTTTTGAAGAAAAAACGATAAGACATTGTATAGGGAGCTTGGTTGAAGTGAAGACAGAACAGGTGTCCTACCGCAAGAAAACTTCTCACACTCCAGTGTGCTCATCTGCCTCTTGGGATTTAAAAGCCTGTCTGGCTTCCATAGGTTTTAATGCCTTGCCAATTCCACCCACAAACCAGGGGACAAAGCTTGAAGGGGGATGATGGCGGGGGCAAAACGCAAACAGGAAAAAATGCCAAGGAGAGGTGAGTGTCTTTCTACTTCTCTCACTGTGCGCCTCATACACAACTCGGTCTATGTATGAGGCTCTGAGATTAGGAGCTGCAGGAGGTGCCCCTAATGCACAGGCTCCTCAAGTGCCTCCACACAAGCCGGCCCATTCACCGGCAGCTCATTACATGGGCAATTAAGTGCTGGTTGGGAGGAGGAGGGAGGGGAAGCTTGGGGTAAGAAGGCAAGGGCTGAAATTGGAGTCTGCCTGTCCAGTTCACCCTGTTCTTTTCTCTCCACACTCTACACTCCTCCCTGCATCTTCACCTGGGCTGGGCTGGGGACACCTGCTTTCCTTGATGAAGATCCATTGCCTCATTTCCATTTTTGGAGACGTATCAGAGACAGTGGCGTACAAAACCGGGCCTGTTTTGCCCCCCCACACCCAGAGCTCGGAGAGGCGGATAGAATACCATGGCTAAGTGCTCTTGCAGAGGCAGGGGCAGCTGCACGGCCTGGAAATGAGATTTTTTTTTGAGGGGAGTGGAAGTTGAAGTGGCAACTATGCCGCTTTGAGATGTTCTCGGCTTGCTTATTGCAAAGTACTTCAGGTCAGAATTGGTCACAATGGTTGCCGTGTGCTACCCCTTAAATGATCTGGAGACACCTACAGTTATCACCTAAAAATGTTACTTGGAAGATATTGCTCTTACAAAACTATTCAACTGGTATGGTCTTTAAAAACACTTAAAACAAGGATTATGTCTAGTTCTGCTCAAACACCTTCCCAAATTCTGTATTTTTCTAAGGCAACATAGTTAAATGCATTTTCTTGTATGTGATTTGTATTTGGGATGTCTATGTGAGTAACATAAAACTCAGACATCACAGTAGCTTAGAGGTTGCACTGTGGCCTCACAGATAGAAGGTTCTCTGTTCAATTCCCAGGAGGATTGCTCCAGGTTAGTATGACTGTGTGAGTATCCTTCGGGAGCTCAAGTTTCCTCCCAGAGTCCAAAGACATACTGACAGATTAATTGGTAAACAGCTCTTAATATTGTGCTACTTTTTTCTGTTGATGGTGTGAACTGCTTGCAACTGTTCTTGAAACACATGCAAAATGTGGCTTGGCGTGATCTTAATAAAGGTGGGCAATCCTTTAAAAAGAAGCCATATAGAGGCAGCATATATTTTTGTACATACACTCCATCCTCTTTACCATAATAGTAAATTTAGGTTAGGTATAATCTGGAATGTGCCTCATGCATGACTTTAGAAATGATACCCATGTTCAAAAGGTACTTATAAACCAGCACTGTTTTAACTGCCATTATACGCTTTATTTACCTTACTATTTACTATTGTTGGATGCATATTGTCATAGTTGGTAAAGTGAATGCTGCAGTCATTGCTTCCAGTCACTGGCTGTAGAAAGTTTTTGCTCCCTATTTTTTGACTGATTAATGCCTGTACCAGGGTAGATTATTTTTTGTCTGTTTTTTTCTTGATTCCACGGTATAGAAAATAACATTAAAACAATTGACCTAGAATTTGGCCCTTTGGGTCATTATAACATCAGACTGAGCAAATCGACAGAGATTTTCTATTCATGTCCTCAATTTCTAGCTCTCCCTGAGGGACCTCCGGGCACTTCCAAGCCAGCTGTGAGATCACTTCAGCAAGTCTTTAATTTACCCTGTGGTCTATCCAGTGGGACATGACTTCAACAGCTCCACTGGGAGCTGACCAGGGGGCTTTCTTGTAACATGTCCAGTTCACTTTAATTGAATTTAAAGAAACCATAGCTCCACTTCATGGAGACTTCAGCCAATGGGCTGGACGTGTGTACAATTCCCAGGTTTACTTCAATCAAATCTTCTAAATGTTGCCAATTTGATTGATTAAATAATTAACATTCTTTGATTCTTTTTACTTGATGCAATTCCAACACATCTGTCCATAATCCATCGTGTGCAGTTCACAAGACCAGAATAATCAGATAACAGCAGAAATTCATTCATTCACATTATTAGTGTGTGTGTAACCTTCCTCATTGTTAGTGCCACACTCCATGGTGTGAGCGCACATGTCTTTTATTGGACAAAAAAGATCCTCTCTTGTTAACACGTTCAGGCTGACTGGCTCCTCTCAACACCTGAGGGCCAGAGAAGAGCTCAAGCTCAGGTAATGGAGGAAGAGGAAGGCTGGAGTAAAAACAAACAAACTCAGACTCCATCCATCAGCTCAGCCTCCTGTGACTGTTTACTCAAAGCGCATCCTCTGTTTGCTCCTTCGTGGCTGTGCCTTGTAGGTACAAACATTTCGACTCCAGTCATATTGAGTAAGTCATTCCTGCTAGTTTTTTTTAAGGTTTTATTTCTGTGGAGATTTATTACTGGTATAATTTTGTCTTATAATATTTATTATTATCCAAATTAGATTGATGGGCTTGAAAACAAAATAATGCATTAATTCTAGAAATTTACAGGAATTTTACAGATGCTTTGACCCAAAGTGACTTGCTGTGACAATATACTGTCTAAGCAATTGAGGGTTAAGGGCCTTGCACAAGAGTCTAACAGTGATGACCTGGGCTTAAACTAGCAGCATTTTAATTTCTAATCCAGTATCTTAACCACTTGGCTACAACTGCCCTGGGGAAAATAATTATATTTAAATGAATATAGTAATAATATAATTGTAAATAATATAATTAGTTTTAATATCATAATATAATATGATATAATATAACATTCTCATATCATTCACCCTTATATAAGATTTGTTAGGCTTTCTTTCTCTATATTTCTTTCCCTCAGTGTCTCTCTCTCTCCACTCACCTGTGACGGAGCACTTCCCCTGGCCGGCTCTTATCAGCACACAGAGGAAATACCTGGCCCAGGTAAACAGGACCCCGTGACCCTCAGGCTCTGCCTCATGCCCTAGCAGACAAGATGTTATTTTTTTCTGCAGGGCCAACACCACCATCCTTAAACCTCTCGGCCATCCGCGAACGTAATCTGATCTGCATACCGGCAGGTGTAATGCATGAGTCTGCTTATCAAGATGGACTTTAATGAGTTCTTGAATAGATGCAATCATACTACAATAGGAATGTTAATAGTTAAAGCAGTAATATTCAATATTGTTTATATTTCGTTCTAAATAGATTACAAGCAGAAAACTTAATAAGAACTTAAATGCTCTTATTCACTTATAACGTTAAAGATCTAAATCTAAATCAAATCATTGAAGTCTGATCAGAACTGAAAACAATAAATGGATAATAATATATTCTAACCTTGCAACGTTTTGTTGTTTTGCTTTATTTAATTTCATTGCCCATAAGTACACTTGAAGATAAACGTCTGAGACAACTAGTGAAATTCTATTTTACATTTACTTTTTTTAATTTAATATAGACAAATGTGTACAAATGATATTGTTGGTTGATGTTCTGGTACTCTTTATGATGTGCCATACATTTTAAATAGTGGACAGATCTAGACTACAGACAGGCCAGTAAAGTAGTGATGATTTGGGTGAACACACACACACACACACACACACACACACACACACACACACACACACACAAACACACACGTAAAGTAAAGTACATGTTAATTTTAGATTTTTGTCTAAAGCATTTTGCTAATTGTCTGATTAATTTAATTTACATTCAATTCTGTTTCTCAGGATACACATAAGTTGCAAATGTAAAGCTGTTGCATTGTGTGTGTCATGAATTTTTAAACTTTTAAACCTTTTGTGTGACATCGTGTATTTCAATGTTTCAATGTTTCCTTAAACCCTAAAAAAACACACATTTCTCCCTTAAACAAAAAAAGTCACACCAGTGTAGTAAGCTATTTTGCCATCTTTTGTATTTGTTACATATGTTATATGTTATGATATATGGTGTATGTTATTGATTAACTATATTAAATTAGAATTTTCTCATAGTTAAAGCAGAAGTTAACACGTCCCATAAAACCCACTTGTGTTTATGCATGAAGCCCTTTAAGTAATGCTGTTAGATGCATGCTACTTAATGTTGGTTAAATTATTACCTTATAATATTGCTATATTTATACAAAGGTTTCTGTACAGCTTTTATAAACCTTAGGTTAATACACTAAAAGATAAACAAGGAGTTTGAGCTTGCTGGCAAATCCACAGGAACATTGCCCAAAATAATAGCCTTTGAGAGATCTGGTTGTCTAACATGGCAGGCTTTGAGTGACACTATGTCCATCTTTCATCTCTCTGGGGGCAGAAGTGTGTATTGTTTCTAGCTCACAGGGGCAGTAGCTGCTAAGCCAGACCTGATTCACTCCTGACCTTTACAAGAGCATGTATTGGCAAAAGACACAAGTGTGTGTGGGGTGTGTGTGTGTGTGTGTGTGTGTGTGTGTGTGTGTGTGTGTGTGTTTATCATGAACTGTATAAGGTGAATAGTGATACTCATGGAGTAATGTAAGCAAATCCGGGTCCTCATGAAATCTGCACCTTTTGCCTTTGGGTATTCCTATGTGTGTGTGTGTGTGTGTGTGTGTGTGTGTGTGTGTGTGTTGTCCAAAAAGAGGTGCCCCCTTGGGAACAGTAGTCCTTGTTGGGATGTTTTTTCCCACAGTTTCATTTCCCGAGGGACGGACATGGACACACATACACTGTCCTAGAATATGCAGCGCTATAATTTTGGACTCTGATTGCAAATCATGTTGATAATGATGTAATGGATTACTTGATAGGTTGCTTTCATGCCATTTTGTCAGATGCTACTACTGCCATATAGATCTTATTTATATTCTTTCTGTCTCACCTACCCTGTTACTTACACAATATTGTTTATTCTCTAACATATTTGCATATTGGATGAGGTGCATAGTAAAATTATGATACACCTTACTTCTTGTTTTGTATTTATTACTTGTATTACGCTCAGCCATCCATTCATCCATCCACCCACCCATCCATCCATCCATCCACCCATCTACCCATCCATTCATTTATCCACCCACCCACCCATCCATCCATCAACCAATCCACCAATGTATTTATCATGTGCAATATCTACATGCATACTTATCCATCTACCTATTTAAATATTAATACCTCTCAGTGTTCAGTCAAGAACCATATTATTGTATTTAAGGCAGGCAGTGGTCATTTAGATTTAAAACACTCTTTTCAGTGAAATTCATCCTCCAGATTTAACCCAATCCATGCAGTGAAACACACACATACACACTAGTAAACCCGGGGAGCAGTTAGAGGTTAGGTGCCTTGCTCAAGGGCACATCAGTGGTGACCTGTCATTCTCTAACTGCCAGGCCATGGCTACCTCTATCAGATTAATATCACTGTTGGACCACTGAGAAGTTCTCAAAATTGGTTGAATTGTTTGGACAATGGCAATAGTAGTAGAGGACTTGTGATGATATATGTACAAAGCAGTTGCATTCAAATATTAAGGATCTAATTCTCTGAGGTTTTGTAATTGTAAATCAAACAGATCTGTTTTTCTATTGCATTCTTTGCTTGTAGGGATGTTACCCGACACAGCATGATGTCATACCAGCATTGACAGCATTTTCATTAACATGCTAATTTTAATGTGAATATTATTGTAGGATTCTTGTGCAGACCCTAACACAACGGGGCGGCACTGTGGCATAGTGGGTAGCACTCCCAGCAAGAAGGTCCTGGGTTCAGTGCAGAGTTTGCATGTCCTCCTCGTGTCTGTGTGGCTTTCCTCCGGGTACTCTGGTTTCCTCCCACATTCCAAAGACTTGCTACCAGGTTGATTGAAGATACTGTATTGTCCTGTAGGTACCTGCAATGGACTTGCACCCCATCCATGGTGTTACCTTGTGCCTTGCGCCCATTGAAGAGCTGAGATAGCACCTCTACCCGACCCTAACTACAATAAGGGATTAAAGAAACTGAAGTTATGATTAACAGTAACAAATAAATCTCACCAAACAATAAAAGACCCAGTGGCCTAATGGATAAGGCATCAGCCTCCGGAGCTGGGGATTGTGGGTTGAAGTCCCATCTGGGTTGTTCTATGTTGTCGTTTACTTTAGGGTTGTGGTGAAAGACAAGTTATCAGATGATGCTACATCACTGTTGACAGAAAATTATTTTGTATTTTTTTTGTTTACCTTCCTTCTGAAAGTAAATACATTACATATGTTAAAAATCTAATTTTGCATTACAGACAAGTTTTGTGAAGGGAAACAAATCTATATATAAATATATGTATTCTTTTAAAAAATATTTTTTATTTGATTACAGTAAAATCAGTCATGTGACCCACCCACGAACATAATCGCAGATCCTCTCCTTTTCCACACCTAAGGTATAGATTTCTCTCCCATTCTCACCCATTCTTCTTCCTCTCTCTCAGTTTCTCTACATATCATCTGTCCATCCATGTCGTTTCTCCCCCACCGTGTTACCTGAGCCACACATGCGAAATTCTTCTTGATGCCCTGCTTCCCATGGTGTGCAGAGTGGGTGCAGGGCCATCTCACAACCGGACATTCGGAGACTAATGGACAATGAGGACACTCATGAAGTCTGGGAACTTATCTGCATAAACTGCATGGACAAAACAACCCCAGAAAAAAAACATAAGCCACAAATATGCTCACTGAGCCATTTGTTAGGTATATCTATCGGCCATGTGTACTTGATTATTTTATAAACACCTAGCATTCTAATGAACTGGTGAAATATGGGTTATTTTAGGCTTCAGTTATAAAAAGTAAACTCTTTTAATGTAATTTTTTTTCATAAACATTCTAATCCATTAGAAAGATTAAATTACTAACTGTGGTTCATCTGTTGCTGTATGCACTTTATCAGCCCTTGTAACAGGTACAGCAGCTTTGGTTTTGTCCAACCAAATATATAAAGCAACCACGCTCAGTTGTGACATAGATAAAAGACAACAGGACAATTAACAAACAAAAGCAAAGTACTTCTAGTCTCTAACTATAGACCTACAATGATGGCTAACTAATCCCAATGACACGGCACCATCATTTACACCACAATGTATCATGTATACCACTAACTAATCCTAACAACACTGCTGTATCATTTATACCACAATAAAACACATATTACTATTATGTCATTTTCACTAGTGAGCATTTCTGTGCTGTTCTGTGAATGGCACATAACCAGCCTTGTCAGTGTGGATGCTCGATCTATCGGTAAATAGATCACCAGATTAACAGTCCACCCACAATGTTCATCTGTGTTTTACATTTTGGCATACATAATAAAATGTATTATTTTATCTAATAACATTGCTTTAGAATACTTCAACCTGTCAACTTGTGTCCATCTGTATATTATGAACTGGATGAACCTAATGAAGTGATCAATTATTGTGTCTAATAATATTTTTTCAACCAGTGTTCTGTTTTCACCCAAAGCTTTTTCTTGTGGAATTAAGATTCTAGTTATTCTTGCATCATAGAATCTAAACTCTCTAAAAAAATCCAAACCTCTGTTCCCCCAGTGATCTAACTACCTAAGGGTCAGTATTTAAAAAAATCCAAAAATACTGCTTTATCCAATGCATTTACACCAAAATAACCTGAACTATAATACTATTGTAATATTAGGATCACTGCAGGTTGTAAATGGGACAGAATCTTGAGGTTCTGTGGGGACTTATTTTGATTTATAAATTGGTCTACTGAGAAACAGCTGGGACATAGTTCATCTGTATATTACATGTATGTGTTCCTAGTAAAGGGATATGTGATTTTATCTTGTAATATTACTTTGTTTAAAATACTGTTACCTGACAACTTGCGTTTTTTTGGTTGAATTAAGGTGGCATTTATAATTCTACTTATTACTGCATCATAAAGTCTTAAAAAATAAACTCTGATTCCCTAATTTATCAAACTAATGAACAATGTTCATATGTGTATTTAGTTTTGACATACCTAAAAAATCTTTTGTTTTATCTAATAACATTCCTTTAAAATACTTTATCCTGTCAACTTGTGTTTTTTCATTAGAATTAAGGTGGAATTCATAATTCTGCTCATTCCTGCATCCTGAAATCTAAACTCTCTAAATGAAATACAACAAAGCAAGCTTTGTTTCCTCCTGGGAAAATGCAGCACATCCTACTCATAAAATGACACCCCCTGACCCCGTTGTAACACCAGAACACAAACTGGAACCACTTTAGTCTTGACACCAATATGCTGATTAACTAATTAGGTCCAACACTTCCCTACAGATTCTAAATGAAGCCAAGGGTGTTGAATTTAGCGTTATCGTCTATCATCTGCCTCCTTCCTCATCAAGCCGTGGGTCAGCAGATAGGCTGGGCTGAAGATAAGCAGGACAATGGGTCAGGCAGCGGGACAGGCATGCGGTCATCTGCTATCTCTGATCCATCTCCCGCCTGCCTGGGGGTCTGGACAGAAGAGGTTGTTAAACCAATACCAAATACTCAAACATCCTGCGCCAATGAGCGAGCGCTCTCTCTGTATGCTGCTGACCCAGTAGCATAACGCTTTTACACCTTTCACACCATCGTGACAGCAAGGGGGAGACTGGGCTCCATACCTTTTCAAAAGGGTGTTTGATGTTGTGTGTGCGTGTGTATGTGTGTGTTTGCTTAAAACACACAGCACAGTCATTATTAGGACTCTAATGACTATGTATTCTTTTAAAACACACAGTACAAAAGTCCTGAAATGAAAATGGACAGCTGATAAACAAACTCACCATAAAAGTGGCTAAAGAATATATAGTCACAAAATGATCAATCATTCTTCTATAGTAGAGGCAAAACATTCTGGATTACACAACTGGAGGTGGTTTGGTAGCTTTATGGGTAGTTCTCACAGCAAGAGTGTCTTTGGTTCCATTCCCAAGTAAATTGTCTATGTCTGTTCTGTGTTGAGTTAACTGGAGCTACTAAAATTGCCCTAAATGCGCTCCCTGTTATATACTGGTGACCTGTCAGTGTCAGTCTCAGTCAATTGGCCCAGCCATGTCCCACAAAAGGATAAAGTGATGGTAAATAAGACAATATAAGCTATTAACTGATTGAATAACGAGAGATGAGTCACTAGTGGTGAAGGAAATCCACACATTTAGTAAAATTGTAATTAATATAACAGTGTACGAGTCTCATTTATTTGCAAATCTGGACAATTTAACTATTTTCGGTACCCAGAAGGAGTTGTTAGCGGGCATGCCAGTGTGTCATGCCTCCTCAGCCTATTGTTTTTTGCTTAGTAGTAATTGTGTTTACGTAATTGCTGTACTCGCTGTCTAAGTAGTGAGTCGAAATAATCTGTTATATGAGTTTATTTTTTATTGAATCCTCTTCACTAGGTTTTCAGACAAACCCACAGTGATGAAATATTGAAGTGCAAACAGGTGTAAAAAATCATCTCTCCCTCTCTCTCAGACTTGGTACAGAGCCGTCGACAGTATACACATTCGCTCTTCATCAGAATAGGAAGCCCAAACACAGGTAAGTTAATATCAGGTGCACTTGACAACAATAGGTGCCTTATGAAAAGGCCCAGCTGTAATAAGTTCTTTGTTGGTTCCTTGAGGCTCCGGCACATCCCATCATTACTCATCTTGCTAACCAATTTGCTGGTTGGCATGGCGACCATGATGGGATGAAGCCAAGTAGCAAGACTGGAATCTCAATAGCTGAAG
>JAYDZF010000003.1:5786375-5797143 GCA_034509105.1 Microcambeva barbata
TTTTTTCCCTTTTTCTACCCCTAAAACAAGAGTCTTTCAAAAGTCGGTACGTGTAGTGTTGCATTCACCTACACTCCACTAACCCCTAAATACAAGTCTTTAAAATGCGGTTTAGGGTAGTGATCCATTTACCCTTCGACTTCACTACACCCTAAAACGAGTCTTTTAAAATGTGAAGGGACAGTGTTCGGTTTTCCCCACGAGTCTCTTAGATGTGGGTTAGGGGCAGTGTGGAGTTGACCCCGGTGCCCGCGCTTTGGTAGTGCGGGTGCACGCTGTGTAGGCGGCTGGTCTGCAGTGAGTTGTGTTCGGCGCTGTCTCCTCCGGGTGGCAGGTACATGCTGATCATGTCCCTCAGGTCCCCGAGACAGGCCCGCTGCGAGTGTGAAGTGATGGCGGGGGGTGGCGAGCTAGGCTCTGTTTTGCAAACCGAACCGAGGCCCACGCCACCCGGGCTCTGTTGCGCGTAGGTCACGCCGCTGTAGGTGGACGCCGCGCTCATGTAGGTCTGCGCCGAGGACATCATGGGGTACTGAAGACCCGCTGCCATGTCGTAGCGATGCATTTGCTGGAGTGGAGGTGGGCTGCTCATGCCGTGGTGCTGCGGGTACGCGAGCTGCTCCTGCACCAGAGAGTACGCGCCGTTCGTCCAGCCGTTGGCCACGTGTGCGTAACTGTCCATGCGCTGGTGGCCCACGGACACCGCGCTGTTGACCGCGCCCGCACCGGGTGCCAAGAGCCCGCCGGGCAGAGAGTACTTGTCTTTCTTCAGCAGGGTCTTGGTCTTGCGCCTTGGCCGGTATTTATAATCCGGGTGCTCCTTCATGTGCATGGCGCGCAGACGCTTCGCCTCGTCGATGAACGGCCGCTTCTCGGCGTCAGTCAGAAGCTTCCAGTCGGCGCCCAGGCGCTTGCTGATTTCAGAGTTGTGCATCTTGGGGTTCTCCTGTGCCATTTTCCTGCGCTGGCCCCTGGACCACACCATGAAGGCGTTCATCGGGCGCTTCACCCGGTCCTGATCGTTTGCGCCTCCGACGTTCTTTCCGCCCTGACCCGAGCCCGAGTTGGACTGCGGCAGGGGAGTTTTTAACTCGGTTTCCATCATGTTATACATTTCAGCGACTTTCACAAGCGTCTTCCACGAGTTAAAAAGTCTGCTTTCCAAAAGTTGGAATATAAAAAACCACACGAGAAGAAGACAGTCAAGTAAAAAAACTCTATTCTCTAAGTCGTTAGGTGAAAACGAGCACAAAAACACCAAAGTGCGCAAACTTCGGCTAAAAGTTATAAAAGTGTTTTGATCTACCGAGTTGCTGCGAGTCTCAGTGCGCTCAGTTCTGCTCGGCTCTGCTGTGCCGAACAACTCTGCAAACTTGGGTGCCAAGCTCAGCTGTTATTAGGGGCTCAGCCATGTGATTTGGACTGACAGCATAACAATACGCCTGAGATTTACCCAATCAGAGCGCAGCTCGGATCCCATCGGCCAAACAGCGCACAGCCAAGCCTCCACTACTCTGTGTGAACCAACTTCAGTCCTCAGCTTGCATTAAAGTCCAACAAAAAATAACTTAAAAACACATGTAAGGACCAATCTTTGCATGTGTGTATATATATAGACCTAATACGCACACCTGGTCACAGCCAATCACACCTTCAAACAGCATCGAGCATTTAATTTATAATTAATTATTTATGTATTCTCACACATTTGCTTCCAAACACCAAAAATATTAGGCAGTTACCGAAAAGTCTTATAATACCTTTTGATTCTTTTAATGTTCATTGATGCACAGTTTGCTAAAAATGTGCACGCAGTTCACCCAAATCACCAAGATTTACGCGTAAACGTGCCCATGATTTTATTCACTGCGTTTGTCTTGGACATTTTAGTCCTTTTTATGTTTCAATTTACCTCTTTTCAGAGTTCTTCGTGTGTTTTGGCATCCCCTGTGTCCAGTTTCGAACAGTTAAAAATCCAAATTTGTGATTAGGTGGATAGCAAAAGGTAAAAAGGAAAATGTACGTTTTCTGAAAGGCATTATCACTATTATGAATGTTTGTATGGAAGTAACTATTTACCTATCAAGTAAATATAAATGAATGTAGAATATACATACTAACAGACAGACGAAGGTGATGTTCAGGTATAGTCAGTAATCTGCCTGAGAGTTTGAGTGTTAACTGAAACCTGAAACTGATACATTGACACCCACACCTTAAATCCTTTAAAAAGGATTACGTTACAAAATGTTCCTCTAAATCAGTTTAATCATTTCATTTACTAGTTTAGGCAACGATTCTAATTGAATGTATTTATTTTGTAAGAATTATAGCTAGTCAGTTACAGACAATATTTTGCATCTGCATTATTGGCATAAAATCACCCTCAGCAATCACTTGAATGGCTTTACAAAGTATCTACATAAATAAAATAAATAAATCAAATCAGTATAATTATTAATTTACTGGTGTTGTATAAAATGTAGTTATTATGTTGAATTTGTCAGTATCAATTATTATTAAATTAAAACATGTTCCCACAGCTTTGGTTATTAGCTAAATTGCAATACATTGAAGCTATTTATGTACAGTCGTGTATATAAAAAATAAGAGACCACTTCAAATGTGTCTGTTTATTTTAGTTATAATGTATGGCTGTGTGAAGTGTTGTTTTTCTACTCTATAACTAGAATAAATTTTATAACAGATTAAAACAACACTTCTCATTATGGTCAAACGCAGACACAGAAATTGTAACTTAAAATAAACTGCTAATTTTGAAGTGGTCTCTTATTTTTTCCATGGCTGTACGTGTGAAAAAAAGAAGGATCATCGGTGTTAAAAATGCCTCCACTCTGAAATCCTAGTCTTCTGTCCTACGCTGAATTTTAAATAAAGTGGTGCATTATCGCCCTCTAGTGGCGAAAACTCTGTTTTAGTGACAGTTCACGGACAATCGATGAATAAAATCGCACCTCTGTGTTTTTTCACTCTGAGGTAACGTGGCCCTGGTGTGAAATGTGTTTGTCTGTCTTTGACACCAGGAGCAAGTCCGTTATTAATGCTATGTGTGCATTACAAATGAGCCGGAGTGCGCAGCTTGGTGAGTGCGGGTGATTTATTAAACACGAGGGGGATTTGCTCCTCTCGCCTCGGGCAAACTTTACACCTGCAAATGATTACAAGCACCCATCGAGAAGGGCGTCAGTTAACACACGTCCTGCGTGGCACGATTCACCCCACAGAGTGCCAACGATTAAAGTGTTGAATATTCAGGATGAGCTTTTAACACCGCACACTAATGAGCACGACTCAAATTCCCAAGTTTCACCCTATATGTGCAACATTAACGGGCACGAAACTGCCCAAATGGGGCAAAAATATTCCCTTAATCCGGGCTAGATGATTATTATTATTCTATATAAATAATAATAAACATTATAATAATATTTTATGAGAATATATTTTTGTAAATTCTATTATTTATTTTTACTATGCACACGTCTATGAGCTACATTATTATAGCAATGTATGTAAAACAACATATTTAAGACTTGAATTAAATTCAATTTCCCATGAATCCCACGAATCGTACATTTTCACATGATCATCAAAATATGACATAAATTAAATATTCGCAGACAATAAAATGTAAAATCCCTGAAGGTGTTCTATCTAAATATCGAATAAAACTATCTGTCTGGTTTGACATGTTACATCAGGATGCCAAAAATGCTATTTTTAAAAGTATCTTGACGTTTTCAAATTAGTTAATTATGTATATGGTTACATTTCATTAGTTTCTATGGTTTGGTATGATTTACAATAAAATATTACTATTTGACAGATGCTGGTCATAATAACCAAACCTATATCCTAAAACAGGCGTTAATACCTTAATTTTAAATTTGTATTAATACCTATGGAAGGATAAAGTCATCAGTGTTGACGTGTATTGGTGCATGAGTGAATTGTTACTATTATGATTGTAAAGTCTTGTCAAACACCCTTACTAGGCAATAAAAGTAACATTAATACACATTATTTCTAGATTATCACTCATCAGTCAAAAGCGGCCACTGATTCAGTCAGTAACAGGACGGATTAAATGACCGTTATTGCCCCTGGGCTTGGTCATATCGACAGATTTGAGCCTTTGGGTGAATCCCAGCTTAACCGAGTGATTTGCAGTTTGGGGATGAGTCTGAATGAGTGAATAAAGAAATGAATGAATGTGAAAGCAGGAGATTCGGACCTACAAGCTGCCGTCACCAAACGTCTAATTAAGGCGCGCGGGTTTGAAGCGGCTCGTTCGTCCATGCGCGCGCTGGTTTCTCTGAGAGCTCTCAGGAACACATCCTCTTGTAATCTTCTTATAGCAGTGCAGAAGACAGCGGGAGAAGCAAAACTCCCAGTTACCCGCGGCCTCGGTAATGAGGACTTGTGCTCGCCCAAATTTCCTAATTAACGAAATCTAGCGAGCAGAGGACCACCAGCAAAGCCTGACCAAAGGCGGGCTTCAGGATCAGCACAGGAACCGTTCTCAATGCGTCCAGAACATTTTCAACGGCACTGCAAGCTATTCAAGAGATCTCCAAACCAGATGTTTGAATTATCATTTATATAGACCTATTGTATGACCAAATACACAATTTTACGCCATTGTCCGGAACCTGGATAATTTAGATAAGAATACGATTTTGTATAGTGTGTTTCCTCTAATTATAAATAATCACGGTTCTTTTTAGGAAAATTGGTACTATTAAAATGATCAATCTTATTATTTCCTTATCATTAATTAGGTCTGTACACAATATTAATTCGCAATGCATCCAATTAGCTGTTTAAATCGTATTTATTGGACCCTTTGCGACAGCCATGGCCTCTTTAACAATTAATTAAGCTGCTAAATTCGACTCGATTCTTCTTCTGTAATCCGTAATGCCAATTCATTTGCTAATAAGATGAACAAATCAGCGGGGCACAGTCGGTCTGAACACTTCGACTAGTTAACACTCTTTGTAAAAAAGTGTGTGTGTGTGGGGGGGGGGGTCGTTTCTCAAACCCTGGATGTCCTACAGCACTAATATCAAACAAATATTAAAATATACTCTCATCGTTGTAAACTTGTTAACAGCCACTTTATTTGGCCTGACATTAATTCCATAATAAATGAATATATTTGCATTACTGGTTTTCTCTCGTCAACGTTATTTTCTGCATTGATGTTTAACATAATTCATTTCATTGATTTTAAATCCATGTAAATGTATGAATATGTTTTTGAATAAAACATACTATAATGGACTGATGATGATGATAACTGTAATTAAAGGTACAGCTGAAATCACATCAAAATCATCAGATCTGTCAAATAGTATTTTATACTTTATATATTGTACTTGTTTATAAACTACAAATTATTTACTTGTTTACTAAACTCCATCTGACATTTCCACTGCAGGGTGTCAAAACGTTTAGTTAATGACGTCATTCATTCATTTCTTTACAATAACGTTAATGATGTAACAGTTTCATGCTCCACATCATTGCTCAAGAATTTCATGTTTTTTTGGGTCTTGTGTAAACTTTTAATAGAATGTCAAACGAATTACGAAATTATAAATAAATTAATCCCAGTATAGTACAACGCCTATACATTACTTTATTTACAAGCTTGTCAGATATCAACTCAAAGTAATTTAAAAATAATAGTTTATATTATATTTTTCTAATGCAGCCATCACTGATAATATCTTTAAAAAATGATTATAAAGACTTTAATATGACGCGACTTCTGTTCATAATGATGTCAATGCAAATCCCATTGGGCGTCCATTTAAATTGCCTGTTTATATTCCAGCCCACTTGAAAAGTGTAGGAATAAAGAGGGATTCATCAGTGACCTACAACAAGGCCTACTTCACATTTCATTACAATTAGTTTCATACAAATTAGAATTAACATTTACTAATTTAAAAACAAATTAGTACATGTTGTGTTATCGATTTCCCTTGGAATATTTTTTTTTACAAGAAAACAATTATTTACAATTATTTTAATTTAAGTTTCATTTTACCAAATAAATCTGGGTCTGTTTAAAACATTTTAAACATTGTCATACCCATAAAAATGACATTTACATTTCCAACCATAAACTAATTAAATATATCCCCATTTTTAATCAAAATTTGCTTTTACCTGCACAAATGTTGTTTGGAATTTGTGTTTGTTTGAAATATTGTTCTTCTTCTTCTTATTATTATAATTATTATTATTAGGATGATGATTATTATGATTATTATTAATAATAATTTTATTATACAAAATCATTTTAAATTCACTTATTCACAACAGAAAATACAAAACCTTTAGCTCTGCTAAAATATTGGTACTATTTGTATTATTTTATTATAAATATTTTTTTATATCGTACATTGAAGTCAAATTAAAAGTCATTTATTTTCATTTTTTTGTATTTAGTAACTTATGGTGTCAACTAGATACATCTCAACAGATTTTTAACCGAACAGAACAATTTCACAAAATGCTTGGATTTCACAACGTGCAGTGATGTGACAGCATAATTATGTTAAACTGACAGTGAAAGTATTTACCTGTGAATCAAAGCTACTTCCTCGTGTTTTCCACAAAGCATGACATTATCCTACAGTAAGCCCCTTGAAGTCTTTTGCTTTTTCATCTCAGTGACACCAAGATTAAAAAAGGGACCAAACTCACCAATTTTGTTGTGTGTGTACATGTTGAGAGGAACTCTGCCTGTAGGCACAGTCTGGACCCAACGACATGTAGTCACATTCTGCAAAGAAATAAAGATAGGGGTAATTATGAGCATTACAGACATTTTCTTGTCATTCGTGACTGGCGAAGGTACTGATCCTGAATGAATCATGTCCACGGTGCATCAGTCTAAAAAAAATCATGCAATTTCACTCTTGTGCAATTTTACTTGAGCATATTCCACAAAATAAGCACTTAGGTGTTTCCTACCAAGCACATAAATGATGGCCAGAAGCACCTGCTACAACACTTCCGACTGTAATTGTGCATGAACAGTGTCTGACCCTGACAACTCTTTCACAGTTAGCTCTGAATATCCTGTGTATTATTTTAGCAAGATGAGGCAATAGCAGTACAGTCAGTACTGTAATCTTTCTAATCCACCAGTCTAGGCATGGCCACCCAGAGCCCCCTGGGGGTGAATTTTGAGTCTGGAAAACTAAGGGTGAACATAGTCAGTTCAGCAAACATGCAATTCAAGATGTCAAAGCCGTGTCAAAGTGCAGACAAAACAAAAACTACAGATAAAAGAATTATTAATATTTTGATGATGTTTGTTACTTCTTATGGCTGCTCTCGCTAGGGGTCGCCAGAGCGGATCGTGGTCCACACAACCGACTTGGCACAGATTCCATTGACAAAACCTTCCTATTTATCCGGGCTTGGGACACAATATGTATTGATGTGATTTTTTTAATTCATAAAGTAAACCAGTCTGTTATGAATCAGATGAGCTTTAAAATGGTCAGTTATTCAATTATGCTATCAAACACCCTGATGCTTCTCCTGTTCTTTATACTGAGGGTTTATTTCAAAGTCAGAATTGTACTTCATTACACCTAATGATTTTACACAAAATTTTACAACATCAGAAGGCATCCCTCACCAACAAATAAGGTCACTTATTTACTTGCGTACATAAATGAGCTAAATAAACTTTAGTTTCATCAGGAGGGAGATAACTAATACCAAAAATAAAATAATTTAAACTTGTGTAAATAAGTGGTGAACACACTGAAGGTAGTGATCATACCTAGGTCATTAGGAGACATGTTGTGGTGCCTCACTCGATTTACCCCTCTGCACCGCCCTCTGTATTCTTCATTCACAGCGATGCACCTTACCCACAATATGTTGTGATCCACAATACTGGATTCACAATATGACCCCCTCAGTTCTTACACAAAATCCAATTAAAGACAATTTTTAAGTTCGATTTAATTATTACTTTTTAAAAATAAAATTAATGACTTTATTGTTGCTTATCTTATATTTAAATATCTAGTGCCTTATCTCTGAAGTAGATTCTAACTATGTAAAAGAATGTTGTTTTCCCTTTTTGTGTAAAAAATAAATCTTTAGTGCCCACGCCCTCTGCTGTTTAAAGTGAACATCAATTTTACACACACACACACACAGACACACACAGACACACATACACACACACACACACACACTCAGGGTAAAATTAGGAGCTATAATTTCCCTTACTGCATGTTTTTGGACTGTGGGAGGAAACCAGAGTTCCTTGAGAAAAACCCACATCTAGACACAGGAAGAACATACAAGTTCCACACAGAAATTTGACATTTAAACTAACACTTCAAAACCAATATTTGGGGATGCCAAATAATGTGTTTTCAGTATTTATTAGAACAGAATGCTGGTCTTTAAAAATTGCTTTATATTTGCTCACTGTTATGAAAGTAGCAGCCCTCCAAAAATGGGAAAAACAGTGTTTAGTTGTTTGTTGAGACTTGCTCATAAAAGTGTACATTCTGTTGTGTGTTTATTTTGTGTCTGCACTTTTATGGTTGGGATGTAAGGCCTGCATATTAGAATGAAGTAATGAATACTTAATTAATGATTTCCAATACTTTGTCCCTGACCTGTGCTTGACTCATGTTCTGATGCTGCATTAAGCTAATTTGCACACATCATCTGGTTGCACATTAATAGACGCAGCAGAGACTAAACACACAATTTCCACTTACTGCTCACTGAGAACATTCTTTTACAATATCTTCAACTTTCAGGAGATCATTTTCAAATAAGTATTAATACCAGAACATTTGCTACATGGTGCATTAAATGAAAATAGCTCAAACGCTAACTTCATTTTTACTGGGCGAGAGCTAATTTCAATTAAACGACTCATTTAATTAAGAAGTAAGTGACTGTGAATGGAAACTGACCGAGTCTGAGTTCTTAGTTGTAGACAAGACAGAGGTGGAATATAGACATGTCATTTGGGTTTGCCATAGTGACACAATTAAGCACTATTTATATAGTAAATGTGATTAGTCTACCTGATTAGACAATAGATGCATTTTATAGTGTAATCATATCCAGGCAGTATACAATGCCATTGTAGGAAAGAATTGTAAAATGCTTATTATTTACTAAGGCTTTTATTAAAATCCAAGCTCTTTTTTCCAGTCTGATTTCTTTAGCTCAAAATTTCAGCAGCATTACTTTCTGTGGGGCTAATTACAGACCTCATTATTTTCCATGTATCTTTTGAATCACTGGCATGTACTACAGTTTCTCCAAAACAATAGAAACTTTACCCTTTTTTGTTTAGCAGAGAGTGCTGAGTGGTCCAATTTTGCTTTCCGCCAAGCCGGGCCATGCAGTCGGCTTTTGTTTTACACTTAATTGAGATCCCACTAATCTGGGTTTGTTATAAAAAATGAAACAGCTTTTTTGCAAAAGACTCATTAGTTTGAGATAATATTGTGGAAGAGTGCAATTAATTTGCCAAGCATATCTTTAATTAATTAAATAAACCAAATGTTGTAATATGATTAATGCCACAAAGTTGTTATCTGTAAATTATATTAAAATTAATATCTAAAGATAGTCCTCTGCACATTAATTGAGGAAAGCAAGGCTTTGGCAGCAAGAAAGCCAGCTAATTATGGATGGTAATTCATTAAATCCTAAAATACAAAATAAACAAGTTTAAATTGATATATTAATCATAGGCTCTTTTACGTCTCATCCATAAGGGATTTGGGCTGGAAAAGACAAATCTCGTTTGCCTGCCAAGCACTTGATAATAGAGATACTGGTTTTAAATTTAGTCAGCGTAAAGGCCTCATTAAAAGAGGCGTAATTTAATTAAGAGTTATCCATCGCCCTCCAAATGTATTAATTACCTTGGGCGTGACGAGATGGGTTTTGGGGATTACTGATGAATTCATTATGGCCAGGGTTCTGAGAGTGGTGGTGGGACCCTGAAGCTCCTGACAGGATAATGAATGGTGCGGCTGGAGAAGAGGATGGTCACCTTGCCAGAGGTAACAAAGGAGCTAGACCAGGCTCATAGGTGTGGACTTCTGTTAGAAGAAGTCCATAACGAGCTAATACTTCAACAGCAAACAAGGCTGAAAATGATAGAGCTGAAACTAACATACAACAGCGGTAAACTTTAGAATCACACAATAAAGTGTATGTCTTCATAATATTCCAAAAAGGTTGAAATGGGAAAAGTAAACCAACAATTGGGAAAGGGACAAAATAAGAGGGATATTTAAATTCATGGATTTAATCACACAATTTAATACATTCCACCAGAAGTAAGTGTTTTGGTAACATAAAAGGATTTTGTAATTACAGAAGAATCTCTCAAAGTACAATAAAAGTTGCTAAATGGGCCCAGGAGTCCCTTGGAAGAACTTAATTCTGTCCACCACTGCACCATTAATATGTGAACAGTAATCTGAAGGGTTAACAGTCCAACAATGAAAAAAAAATTGTATCAGCAACATGTATAAAAACTACCATCTATCGAAGTATGTGGGTGCATCGGTGGCCATGGGATTGGTGAGGTTATCAATAACACATCAAGTTTTCCCGGAACTTTCATTGTTATTTCAGACTTTATTCTGCATGCTCTATGATCGTACTTGATTGGCCTGCCTGCAGTCTTTTTCCCATTGAAATGATATAGCACATTGTGGGG
>JAYDZF010000003.1:5809123-5820174 GCA_034509105.1 Microcambeva barbata
GTTTTTGTAAAACTGAAGCCATGACAACATAGACAGACAAGTAGAGATTAGAATGGATGACACTTTTCTCAAACTGCACACTCCCCAAAAATTCAGATTCGGCATGCAAATCAATATTTACCATAAATGATCACGAGAAACAAGTATCTCCCTGTTTACCTTGCAGCGGTCGTACTCAGTGCAGCAAGAGTACCTTATTACAGGTTAGTCAGGAACTGAAAGGTCCTGGTTTCCATGGTAACTGTGAAAGCCATTGCTTTTCAGACAGATAATGAACTTCTTTCCTCTTTATGCCACTCGCAGCTCCTCACAATGAAGTCTGGGCATCATTGAAATTGTTTATCGACTTCAGAATGTAAGAAACACTACATAACACACCGCAGAGTAGCACACCGGATCGGTGGATGCCAGAACAAGTATTTTATAAACACTGACAATTAGTAAACACTGTGCAAAGGTGTTCACATAATGTCAGAATTAAATGGCAGAATATTATTCTTGACACCAAACGTGCACTTTGAAGTAAGACCGGTATGTTGGAATTAGCAATCATTACAGGTTTAAAGTTGTGTCAAGCATTATCCATTTTAAAATCACTAGTCACTGTGGTCCTCATAAGTTGTGATGTGGTATGGCTTGCCACAATTTGATTTCAAAACTTCTCATGATTTGTATGTTGTATGTTATTAATCCAGTTGTGTGCCTTTCCAAACTAGGTCTAATTAAATTATTACAGCCGTGGACACATCCAAGAAGTAATAAAGGCAAACAGAAGAAAAGTGGGTACTATTTGGAGTGTCACAGCACTTTTTACTTTGTTAATATAGGTGAGTATGTGAAGATTGCAGGGTAAAATGGCAATTACATTGATTTAAAATTAAATTCACTACACAATATAATCTCAAAATAATGTTTAATAAACAGTCAAATTATTGGAAAATACAAGTTGTTACAAAATTGTTCTCAACTGTTATTAAGTAAAGTCCACCAGCACACTTGCATCTAAAATATATAATTAATGAAGTTTTAAAATCTCTCTTATAAGCAGTTTCATGTTTTATATACACACATTATGCCCCATTAGTTATTAGTTGATATAAATCATTAAAATTATAATGTTAGACTAAATTGAAGCTGATGACAATATTATTTCCACAGCTTGGTGGTTTGTAAAATTTTCAGAACATAAATCAATCTTGCGGCTTAAAGAAATCAATTCAGCCATTTAGTCAATGTGACAATTTCCATTTACTCAAACCTGAGATGTCGGGGGGCAGATGGGTTACTTTTTCCATTTTACCTTGTTACCTTTGGTCCTTTTGATTTCTACATGTATTGTATTTTGTGGTGCTTGTATTGATTACTGCGAAAGCTTTGGTGAAAGAAGAGTGAGAGCGTGTAGACTGATGGGAAAATGAATGAGGTGAAAAACTAAATGGTAAAATAGAAAATGTTTTAATGTAAACATATGAGACTGAAATTGTTGTTTGGAAGAAAATATTTTGCAGATGATTTTGCTTATAGTGATAATTCAAAAGCACGTTTAGATGACGCTAGATTAATTTAATTAAAGACATTTTGTCTTAATGTGCAGTACCTTATAGATATAAATTGTTGCTACTGCCCCATTTTTTTCTCGTTTCAATTACACGTCGAGATCATTTAAGGGCGATAATTTCCTAAAAGTTTCCTAAAACAAATACATGAAGATATTTACCTTGGCAATATTATCAAAACAATTGTAAACCAATATTTGCTCAAGGTGTAAAGTATCAGCATTTCAAATATCCCTTATCTAACAACCAATCATAAAACTAATATTTAAAAAAATATCCTAACAATACATTGACTACAATCCACTAAAATAGTTTTACATAACTCAAATAATTTATTTGAAAAATGAAATATACTAATTTTGGAACTTTACTAATTCTTTTTCATTTTACATTACTGAGATTTGTGAACCTGTGTCATGTGACAGATAAAGGCACTGTGACACAACACCAGGGTCTCTGGGAACATACATTTATTTTGGGGTCTCCTTCAAGTGCTTCCTTCCAGTCCACAAACACACAAAAGGTGGATTGACTACTTTTACTTTGAAGTGTAAAAGAACAGATGAGACCGTGATGATGGATTGACACACTGTGAGGAGTAAGAATTAAAGCTTTTAAATGTACGGCAGTAGGTTTCGAATATCAAATTAATGCTGTTATTTTAAATTTCAATATTAGCAAATTAATATCAGTATTATGTTGTTATCAGCAACTAGCAGCCTATAGTAAAACAAATATTAAACTGCCGCCACAATAATACATTACTAGAATCCACTAAATATCTGCCTTGGACTATTTGTTTGCATGTGGCACCAATAGTGCAACTCTGATCATCTCAATGCAATTTCATAGTTCTATTTCTAGATACATCAGTTATTAAATCTATAAACATTAAATGACAAGTGGGGCTACAAACAGTTTTTATACGAAGTCACATAGTTTTGACAGTGTACAATCTAAGCAACTGAGAGGTAAGGTTCTTGCTCATGGGTCCAAGAAGAGCAATCTGGCAGTGGTGGGACTAGAACCAGTTTAGTAGCTCAGTACCCTAACTGTTGGACTGCAACTGTCCTTACAATTATTTAAGGTTCAGCATAGAAATTGTAGATTTATACATGTATTTCAAAACTGATGTAATATAACACTCTGAAATTGATTTAATTAGTCTTCTTTCTCCCGTAGCAACTTTTTCATAAGTCAATATTTCCAGAAGTGTTTAACTCGTCCTGACCTCATAACCCCCTCTTTGCCCCCACACTACAAAAGCAATACCTAGAAAATCTATTTATCATAGTCACCTAAGAGTTTTGGGAATTCAGATTCAAGAATTGTGAACAACTGGATAAAGATGGCAATAAGGCCATCTACTGGCCAACAGAGTAGCAGGAACACTTTTAACTGTAAATTTAACCAAATTTATTATTGGTTCAACTAGTACCCTTTAAAAAGCTCTACCATGAAGAACCAGGTACATATTTGTTTTAACTTTGTCATTATGCATAATTAAGTTAAAATTAATTTGTCAAATGCCAATTAACATCTTTATCAAAGTAAATACAATTTGAGAGAGTTTGATTTATAATTTTTTTATGAGTTATGCAAACTGAATCATTATAGAAACAGAAAAAGCAAGATGGGGATGATCAGAAACAAAAAATTAAACCACCACAACACATTTAGTTCTTAAGAAAAGTAGCTTTATGTAACTGTCGAAATGTTCATTTTGCCTAATAATAAGATCTTCTAACACCCCAGCAATCCACATGCTTATACTAAACAAGTTATTCTGGTATTGCAGTTTTAGATGCGTTTATATGCATATAAATAGTTCCATTTTGGCACAAATTCAGCAGCAAGCTCTCAGAACATACACGTGTCTTATAATCACAAGGCCACATTTAGTTAAATATGGTCTTCTGTTTGGATAATTATTACACCAAGTTGTGTCATGACTTGTGAAAACAAATCTGAAGAAATTTACAATTCAAGTTCCAAACAAGAAATTGAAACGATTTAGGTAAACATCAAATTGATGCCTAATTTGTTGGATGTGTTATAGGGATGTACATCATTAAACATGACAATTGATTAAATAAATATTCCAATTAAGTTAAAACAATACCTACCTATAACTACCGGATTAATATGGGTGGAGCAGTTTGTACATCTGTAACGAAGTAATTCATTCTGGTGACCCATCTTTGTTTTAAAAATGCTTTCATTTGGTACTTTCTTCGGTTTACTTCAATAGTCATGGTTATTTCTCTCTTAGTATATTAAATGGTTTTGTATTCTGCTGTTTTGAAGTGTTTTGAAAGGATCAACGACTAAAACAAGAGAATTGGCCTTGGAGGAAACTACATTGTACCGTGAAAATGCAAACTTGGCGTGGCTTTCATTAATAAATACAGTTTGACCCAAGGTGCTTACAGCTTATCCAATATCATTCCGTGTAATACATACAATAACAGACTGTCTGATCCCACTATATATTCTTTTATAATCAGCTATAAAACATATACAATGAATTTCATATACATATGTACAACATTTACTTGTCCCAGTTTGAAATGTGTTCCAGGCATCAAATGAGCTATAGTGTAATTTTAATAGTATGGTAAATGCCTTTGTATTCTGCTATTCATTGGAACAAATGTTTCGGAAAGTTACACGTTTATCCTTCATAAACAACGAGCTAAACAAAATAAACGAGCTAATTGAAACCCAGACCACCATAAATTGAGGAGATAATCCGCCTAGACTAACGTGAAACGCCGAACTATTTTCTTTCTTTTCCTCCTTTTTTAAACAAAACCATGTTTCCACTTATATCTAAATAAATATAGAAATTAACCTCTCAGGAAAATCAGATAACATAACGACTCAATCATATCAGACTGAGCGCCACGTTGTCGCGAACGCGCATGAATATAGTACTAGTTTAGGTGTTTCATATGTTCGTTAATGAGCCCGGTGGCCTGTGGGAAATGTAGTTTTTGACGAGTACGTCACAAATATGGGCGGTGTCTATTTACCGCTTTTCGCCAAGTAATAATTTAACGGCCTTACGCTATATAAGATATATAGATAAATATTGTTCCGTTTTTAAATACTGTTATTCAAACTCATTTGAGTTCAGGCTGAATTAAATCCCTATGTGTATTAAAAGCACACAACTATTTTTCACTTGTTCTTTCTTTGAAATGTATTCATTTAAAATTAATGCTTTTTCCAACTAATGCTTATAATTATTTTCTTCCATACATTACAATATTTACTTAACAGTAATTGAGTTCATGTTGAGGTGCCCCCCTTCGCTAAGGGCCCCAGTGCAGCTGCCCTTTAAAGGAACTAATGTATTTGTTTTTTACATTATGGTTAGAAAGGCTGTTTTATTTTCATTTAAAATGTGTGCAGTGTTTCCTAACAAAGGTCCTTTCAAATCCCAAATAAGAAGCTTCTAACATAAAGCCTCACATAATCACTGAATGTTTACATTTAACCGTTAACGTAGACTGTGCTGTATTTTGAAACCTGTATTTATTCTATCATTTAGTTCAAACGTATAATTTAACTGTCGGGAAACATGATGCTGTTAGAAAAAACAAGGTCATGTCCAGTGAATTGAGCAGCCCCTTGTTTATAGGGCCCCATAAGTCTGACATGGTGAATGTAAAATACTTGTGGCTGTAAATTTCTTTAAGATGCTGTATAATGTAATGCAGTTTATGAGGGTTCTCCAAACGTATTGTGAGAGGCTGAATCATTTATTTCTGCTGTAAACTGAAAACATTTGGTTCTGACATTAAAACTTATCAGATTTATTTCCAGGTATTTAAATCTGGATGTGATACACAGTTCAGAAAATAGCACATTTTGTCTGAACACACATATTGTACTAGTGAGCAAGTATTAGAACATGTAAATCTGTCATGTTTTGTTGCTCGGTTTCATTTTTTACACTCTGTTTCAGATTTGGGTTTTGCCTGAGCAGACTGTGCATTAATGGTTAGAAGAGTAACCAATGTGAAAACCCGAGAGATGACTATGGGTGGAAAACAAGCTATTGTTAAGCTGAGAGACGATGAAAAATTTATCAGAGGCATTGCACAAATATTAGCCATAGCCAGAACAACTGTTTGGAATGTCCTGAAGAAAAAGTCATCACTGGTGTACTAAGTAAGATGTACAACAGGTATACCAAGGAAAACAACAGCAGGTTACGAGAGAAAAATTGTGATGTAAAAAAAAGACACCAAAACAAATGTTAGTGACGTCAGCAACAACCTCCAGAGAGCAGGAGTGAAGGTATCACATGTCTACGGTTTGCAGAAGACCTCATGAACAAAAGTACAAAGGCTTCACCAGAAGATGCCAACCACTAATTAGCGAAAATCTGGGACAAAGATTGTTGGACTGATGAGACCAAGATGAACCCTTAAGAATGTGATGGAAAGAGTCATTTGGAACAATAAAGGATACGTTTATGATTCAAAAAACATACAAGCTCATCTGTAAAACAAAGTGAAGGTAATGTCATGACTTGAGCTTGCATGGGTTCTTGTGATGGGTTCATTAATCTTCACTGGTAATGCCATGCATGAAAGCAGCAGAATAAGAACCTCAGAGGTCTACAGAAACATTTTGTCTGTCAAAAGAAATATGCAACAAAATTGATTGGGAGATTCTTCATCTAGCATCAAGAAAAGGGCCCAAAACACATTGCCAAATAAGTTGGTCAGGGCCATGAAATAGAAAGTTTTAGACAAAGCCCAAACAATTTCTAGACTTCCTAAAAATTAGTAGTAACTCCCTAAAACACCAACTGAAAGAGGCTGCAGTAAAAGCCTGAAAGAGCATCACAAAAGAAGAATGAAAAAGTTTAGTGATGTCACTAAGTGAAGGGCTTTTACAAGCAAATTGTTTCCAACTAAATATACCATATTCACTTGAGTAATGTTGGGCGGGTTCAGACAAAATGTGCTATATTCTAAACTGTGAGTTAAATCCATATGTAAATACCTAGAAATAAAAGAAATAATGATCTTTTACCTCATATGCATTTTTAAATGTCGAACCCAAATATTTTTAATGTCCGGCTAAAATAAGAAATTAACAAATATAGTTTTGACCTGATGTGTTCACAGCATGGCACATATGCAATAACAGACGGCCAGATACCCCGGTATATTCTTTTAAGCTATAAAACATATAAAATGCATTTTATATACATATGTACATCATTTAATACTTCATATAAAGCACTTAACAGGGTTACTATATATGTATTACAATGCCCAGTCCCAACTCGAAATGTGTTGTAGGCATAAAATGAGGTACTGTGTATTTTACAAAAAAATGTTACAGCTCTGTAGAATGTTTCATATCTTGTTTAGTGCCAAAACATTGCACATTTTTATTTACATTGTATTTACTGCTTCAATTGATTTGAACTTGTGGCTGTATAATGAAAGGTAGAAAATTGGAAAAGAAGTCAGACTATCACAGTGCAAAGGCACACACATTCTAGGAGCTCGAATTACCTTGAGGAAACCCCCCCACAGAGAGGACATGCAAACTCCACTCAGAATGTACCCCAATTGCTCTGGGAAATGTGGCCTTGACAGTGCTTTCAAATCTTACTTCTAGTCTCTCAGCTGTAGGGCTATTCCAACCAAGCTGGGACGTGTAAAGAAAACTTTACTTCTACTCTATTATATAACAATAAAGGCATTTATCCTCTTTGTTTAAACAACAAACAATGTCCTTTTTGCTTTGTTCTTCATCTTTGTAGAACACCGAACATGATACGTGTACGAAAATGCTTTCAGACCAGAGTGCTGATAATAATGAAAACAACTGACGTTCTCCTGCACCACCCACTCTTTTTGTACAGACAATCTTCAGATGCTAACGAACAGGAGCAGCTGCGTGTAAGGAGTTGCCAGAAACTCAAGGCCTTTGTGCAGTTATGGGGGCCAAATGCTCCTCAGAACATGCTTGAATGTGTAGAGAATAGCAAGTACACACTGAATGGTGGTGTAATATTCCAGTTTTGTGAACGAAAACATGGGATCAGGAAAGTACTAATGCTGCCTTCAGAGCAGCATTCACGAGGCCTCAAGAACACACTTGATACAGACATCTGGGTTGCACAGTTTTGCCCAAAAGACTAGTCACACCTCAAAATGTTTACATTCTAATACAAGGACTAATTTTGGGGGGTTGAAGAATGGTAAAATTCTATGTGTTCCTAAAAAAGACCCTTGATGGAAGTGGAAGAATGAGTTGTTTTCAAATACGAGTACTTTTTATGTGTACAGGCATACTATATTTACAATTTTTGTTGTCTGTGACAATGTAACAGTTTCAGTATTTGCTATCCATACATACACAGGTGTAGAGCACAACACAATTCTTTCTTTGCTTTTTTCAGCTTGTTTGGAAGTTGTGGCCAGACCCAGGGTCAGTCAGTGTACGCCCCTGAGTGCTCAAGTGCCCAACAGTAACTGCATGGTAGAGCCAGATGATAGCCCTAACCACTGGGCTATCACTGTCCTTGTTAGTAAGCTAACAGTGCGATGATATGCAGGGACAGTCTATGACACAATAAGTCAGGCATCTAAATAATGCACTAGCTAGACAGTGGGCAGCAAGGCAGATCACAAGGCTTTCAGACAGACCCCTTATGGAATGGCTATTCTATTGCAGGGTACACACACACCCATTCACATTCAGGGGACTTCCGTTTGTCCAGTTAACCAAACTGTGGTAAGAAACCAGAGCTCCTGCAGGAAACCCACACAATCACAGGGATATCATGCAAACATGAACAAACCCGGGCCACCCCACCTGGTGAGGTGACAGTGGGCCCTGGCTTCTGCATAGTGGCGGGATGTTCCTCAATGATTGATCCACTCAGCTAACCACATGAACCAAAAAAAATGTTCAGTGTTGCCATATTTTAAACTTTCAATCTTTGCTCACCGAGACAATTAGGAAATGTAATACAGTGTAAAACATAAAGGCAACAAAGGCGTGAGTGAGTTTCGGCTTTGAAATGGACCTGGATGCAACCCATTCTAGAACACCTTCATAATACAGATAATTATACAACATGAATCCTGACACCATTGTTAGGACCCAGTTCTTTCTTGATGAGCAGTGTTTTTATAAACCAGTTCAAGGTTATCTTTTTTGCCTGGTAGTGGATGCAGATGTTCGGGTGCTTTCTTTTTGTTGAACACTCCACATAGTCTGGAGCGGTAGAGATCCCCTGCCAAGAAGTAAAGGATCGGGTCTAGACAGCTGTTCATACTGGCTAGTGGTCGAGTGACTTTGTATGAAAAGTTGATTATATTAAGGACCCAGCACTCGGCATCAAATATACGATACTTGTAGTATAGAGTGCGCGTGATGTGAAACGGGACGAAGCAGATAGCAAACACGAGAAGCACCATGATTATGAGTGTGATGGACTTTTTCCTTGAGTTCTTGCTCTTTTGGCTGTCTCTATTCAGCCTGGGTCGACAGAGGGTCCGTGCCATTAAGCAATAACACACCACGATAATGAAAAATGGCACCCCGAACAGCAGTGACATGACGACCGAGCTGTATGTGACGAAGTGCTCGAAATCCTCCGGTTTGCTCGTGTCATGACAAAGTGTGTCATTGCCTCTTGGTGAAGTGTTGACAAAAATGAGGTTAGGCACCAGGCAGACGGACACGGCAGCCCACACCAGACCGCATACCAGGTGCGCGTTGCGAGGATTGGCCAGTCTGAGTGAGCGGATGGGGTGACAGACCCCCAGGTAACGGTGCACACTGATGCATGTGAGTAGGAGAATGCTACAGTACAGGTTGGCATAGAACATGAAACGTACGATCTTGCACAGAGCCACTCCGAATGGCCAGTTGTTGCGGTTGGCGTAGTAGTAGATGAGGGTGGGCAGAGACAGCACATATAGCATGTCCGACAGTGCCAGATGGAACATGTAGACTGTGCTGGCGTTCCATGGCCGCATCTTGGTCAGGAACATCCACAGCGCGACGGAGTTCAGTGCCAATCCCAGCACAAACACTATTGTGTATGACACAGGCAGCAGGATGTACTTAAACTCCTCATTGAAGCGGCAAGTGGTATTATTTTTCTCAGTATCTTCTATAGTTAGTCTGTTAGTCAGAAAGAGGTCTCCATACAACATCCTGTTGCTGAAAAAGACAAAACATTTAATTAGTCTGCAAATATAACATAAAACAGAAATATACATGCTAGACGAGTACGTCGAATGCAATCAGGCCTACATAATATTGGTCAACCTTTGCTGATAAACACTTGAAAGCTAGAGAACCGGCTTCAGCAGCCTCTGCCCAGACTGTATAAACCTACCTGACACCATTTAGTGCAAATCACCAAAATAATATTCAAGTGATTTTCCGATTGCTTGTCAGTAATGCTGAAATAAAGAACTTTTTAAAAAGCTACCAGGCTTCTTTTTAAGTTGACCTTAAAAAGTAGATCACGATGACCTGTTGACTGAAATAGTAGATCTCAACCCTGCACTAGACCTTTTATACAAATTACTAATCACATTGCGGCCGTCGTGTCTTTTGGAATTATTAGCTGAAAACAATTCACAGAACTTTAAAACGTGTGCAACCGTTCAACAACCACAGCCTCCTTAGAACAGGTGATCATATGAAAACTGAGTCACGTGATTGATCACATGAATCAGAGAGTCTAAAAGAACAGTTAGGAGAAAGTGTGACATCAAGGCAAAACCTTAAAGAAACTCTTTAGATTTTACACATAAACAAAATGATTTTACAAGAGAGTGGTGATTTACAAGCCTACATGAAGAGCCACAATGTTTAAAATTGCAATCTGGAACTTTGGAATTTTGCCCTAAACATCTCTAAAATCTGTTGGTAGATATGAAACAGCTGTGCATAAAAAACCCCAATAATATTTCAGAACAAACAGCATTCTGCAAGAGTGGACAAAAAAATCCTAGATTCCTAGCTTGTTGTTAAAAATCTGACAAATTATACTAAGTAAAAACCTTTGTCATTTGCCAAAATTTTTAGTTGCCAAAAGTAGTTGATTTTCTAATAATTTATTTTACTCTATGTGTGTATTTTGCATAACTCATTAAAACAACCAGAAAATCAGCTTAGTTGCTGGAAGGCTGCTTAAGCTACAGGCACAGTGCTACTGTGGCTACTCAAGCCAAGTAAAGTCAATGTATTTGTCAATTAATACTTTTTACAATGGACATTTATAGACAACGACAAAAATTACATTAGACTAAACAACTTGCAAAAACTGGAAATATAGGAGCTCTTAATTAATCAGTCCAGTTTCTGAAATAGTCTGTTGTGGATTTCGGACGTTCTTCGAGCAACATGCCTGGCCCCGTCTCATCTATCTGGATTCCCCTCTGAAGACCCCGTAAGATTAATTGTAGGCCATTTTTGCCCAGCATCAATGTCTGA
>JAYDZF010000003.1:5829606-5846487 GCA_034509105.1 Microcambeva barbata
GGGAAGTTGTGCAACTCTAGGACTTGTGGTTGGGATCTAAGCACTTCCTCAAAATTTCTTGATGATAACAAGTTGTGTTTAAAACTGTACTATGTTCGAGGATTAAAGGTCATTGAGACTTTGGTCACAGACCATCTCTTAGATCACTTTTCTGTACACCACATGGCTAAAAGCATCAAATTCCAACTTCTTGATGTACAAGACTAAGCAATTAATTCCCCAAAATATTTGAAAGGTGAGAAGTACTGGCTCCAAAGTTTGTATTTAAGATCAGCTAATAAAAGAGGAGCAAACACATATTTGTTGGTTTATCTGGTTACCTTGGGAAGCTGCAAGGCAGACCAACCCAGTTTGAGAAAGCCTGGAACCTCACAGCTTTGGCAATCATTCTCTGATGAACGGCGTGACTCTACAGAAGATGGATACAAGAAAACAAAATGGTTAACAAGTATTTGCCTTTTTTGCAAATTTGGAATAGATTTGTTTCTAAATAAATCGTTACCTCTCACGTTCTAAACATTCTCTTAAAAGAACCTGTTCCACATATGTATTGGGGTTGCTACAGCTGATCGTCATCTGCATTTACACTGAATGCCCTTCCTGACACAACCCTCCTATTTATATGGGCTTGGGACCGGCACCACAATGCACCGGTTTGAGCATCCTAGTGGCTAGGGTAGCACCCAGCTGACAGGTGGCAATGCTGAGTTTCAAACCTGAGAGTTAAGACTCTCTGTGCTGGTCTACCTGGTCACTACAAAGAACGGCATTAAAATATATTTCATCTCCAAGAGAGAAACAATTTAACATTTTTCAGCATTTAGCAGACGACTTTATTCAAAGCGACTTACAGCACAGTATACAATCTGAGCAATGAGGGTTAAGGGCCTTGCTCAAGGGCCCAACAGCAGCAACAGTAGTGACCTTCGGATTACTAGTCCAGTACCTTTACCACTAGGCAATGGTTGGTCCCAGAAATAATTGGTAATATAAATAATAATTGGTTTAGAAATAATTGGTACTTTAGGGCCTGGAAGTCCTGCCATAAATGACAGACACAAATAATTAATTCTTCTAATAAAACATGAATAAGTATGTCTTGTTGCACACTGATAGACCAGCACAACACAGCTGGCAAATCAGACCTGCACATTCTAACTACCACTCTGCTAGTTGTCTGCAGATTATACAGATGGTGGTCGCTTGACCTTGAATGGGTTTGCCGGAGAAGAGTACTCATATTTTCTGATTGATCAAATTTTTGAAAGCAGTCTAGCAAGCCATCTTTATCTTAATAGCATACACTGTAAGTAAAAAGCACCTTCAAGACATCGGGAGTGGAACTCAATGAAAAACTTGGCCTTGCTGGCAGTCCTCACAATAGCCTCGACTGTCCTTAGTTCAATCCAGGCCCGTTCTGAAGAAGTATGTGATTCAATTTCTTTAAAAAATGTATAAATAGATAGATATTAATTGACAATAAAACATAAATCCATTTAAATATTTGTATACGATTTTAACCAAAATGTGACCTTTTTTAAATGGTAAGATCAGCAGTTATCATAGAACATTGTAAAACATCAAAATAGAAATGACCTTAAATGGTATATGTGTTGGACCTAAAATGAAATAAACTGCTGTACATCCACATCCAACATCAGCATATAAGCAAATCATTTATTTTGTTTTTGTTTACAATTTATGGTTGATGAAGCAACCAACCAAGTACCAAGTGAGTTGCAAAATACCAGTAATGAGTAAGTGATTTCACTGAATGCATAATGAAAGAGAAACTAACATAAAACGAATGGTAAACACGTATTTGCCATTTATTTTTGTATATTTGGCACATTTTTGTTTTAAAATAAATCATTAACTCTCACATTCATACATCGCTTTAAAAGATCATCAATAATCACAGAACATTGTATAAATCTGGAATATCTTAAAAGGTTCATGTGTTGTAACTAAATTGAAAAATTGTGGTACATCCACGTCCAACTAGCAATCATGAATCAAGAAAATAAGCATCAAATCATTTCAATTTATGGTTGATGAAGCAACCAACCGAGTGAGTTGCAAAATATCAGTAATGAGCTGTAAGTCACTTCAGTGAATCCATAATGAAAGAGAAACTATCAGTGGAAATTTCACACAGTTCACAGGCCTGGTTTGGGGAACTCGGCCACAATGCTGGCTTAAAATCTAACAAAGATATTAAGATATTAATCATGTTGGAAGAAGGAAGGGTTGTGAATTATTTCCCAAAAGAAAACAATCCCCACAGTTAAATAAAGAGAAGAATGATTTTTGATAAGGAACTGCTAATGAGAAATTTATATTTTTTGGTAACAAAAAGGGTGAGGGTGGGAGAAATAGTAATTGGTCATGTCAATGAGATCTAATGATCTGGATTGATCTGATTTCCAGCTTTTTTTGACCCTTTAAATAATCTTTTAAAGGGGAAGAAAATTGTGTGATGATTATTTTAAACCTGCGCTGCATCAGTGACACTCAACCAAAAAAAATGCATTACAACATGACATCAGTAGTCAGAATTTAGATTCCGACCTACCAGATGATCTTACACTGCCTTAACCATTCAGCAGAATTAAGAAACCACAGCTATGTGACAATCTTTCTGGAATTGTTTTGTATAGACGTTGCTGTGATGAATTTAGTCAAAAAGGAGACCAGTTACAGTTTTACACAATTTACTGACCTGGTTTGGGGAACTGAGCACTGACACCAACTTGAAATGTAGCAAAAACTGGGGAGTGATCGCTGGTAAAGATGTCATCTGTACAACCTGCAAAGAAATCCAGAAATGGCTGAATTTAAACATAGTAAATACATAACTAATTACATTGTTTTCCTTTAATATACAGAATGTGAGAAGGATAAATTATTGATTTATTTTAGAGCACTGTAATCACTAAAAAACCCAGTAACACTTCTTTGGAAAGATCCAAATTAACAGCGCATATTTGCGTAATAAACTCAATAGATTGCGTGTAACATAATGCAAATAACATAATACAGGCATTGTTGCAAATTATCGCACACATGCAAAGATACTTCGACATAAGGATGTAAATAAGATGTACAATATCAATCTTCTTTATTCCTGTTAACCATTTTTATCTCAGAGAGAGTGAGAGTTTGGACAGGACTGGAGTAGGAAAAGTTTGCAGATAAATATTGCAATGACACACATTGATAATAAATCAATAAACATCAATAAAGAAATAACACTGATAAAAATAGTTATAAAGAACTCCATAAATTTTTCATTGTAGGTTATTTGCCACAATTTATCTCACTGCTACTTTCATTACTGTTGATTCTTAAAACTTGCAGCAGCAAACTCCACTTGCAGAGACCCGAAATTAGGGGAGTTTCATCCTGCTCCTTGTAAATGACCCAGAACTCAGTCTTTTTACACTTGGTCAATCATGCCTGTTGAACACCCAGTCAGTTCAATAGCACATCTTGGGTTGCAACTCAAACGTTTGGACATTTAAAAAAATATATTGTTGTACCAGCAATTCATAAAAGTTCAGACAGATGTTTCTATGCTGTTGGCTTGTATAGTTTGTATAGTTTTAATTATTTCTAAATACTGAAGAGAAAGTTTTACAAAATATATCGACCAGACATAACATTATGACCAATGATAGATGAAGTGAACAACACTGATAATCTCTTCATCATAGCACTTGCATTTGGGTGAGATATATTAGGCAGCAAGTGAACATTTTTATCAATGTCAATGTTAGAAGCAATAAAGCATAAGAATACTGACTTTAATTTCAATTGTGATTGACTAAGTCAGAGCATCTCCAAAACTGCAGCTCTAGTAGAAACTTCTTAGTCAGTATTTGTCAGTATTTATCCAAAGTGGTCCAAGGAAGGAACAGTGGTAAACTAGTGACAGGGCAGTAAAGGCTTATTGATGCACATGAGGGGCAAAGGTTGGCTTGTGTGGTCTGATCCAACAAATGAGTTACTATAGCTTAAATTGCTGAAGAAGATTATACAGGTTCTGATACAGAAGTGTCAATGCAATGCATCACAGTTGCATGGCAGTTTTGGCAGAAAATGGGGAGTCAACACAATATTAGTAAGGTGATCATAATGTTATGCCCGATTGGTGTATATACTGCAATTAGCTTCCGACTAACAACCTTGTTGAAATTAATTTCTTTGTTACAGTATCCGTTCCACCCACCAAACCCAGAATTTTGCACACTAAATGACAAATACACAGATTTACATACTATCTGACATGATATTTTAGCCATTGAAATAATGTATGAGCTTTGAAAACAAATCAACACCATGAAGCTTTACACACCATAACAAGTACAAATGTTGTACGTCTCAGGATAGGATTTCCACAGGACGCGGTCACACCATGAAGGGCCATTGACTCGCACCTGAGGAAATTAAAAATCTTTTTAATCAACTGCTTGTATGGGAAATTCAAATTACATCATTACATCTGGATTATACACCATCAGATAACTGATTACTTTATTGTTTTAGTTTTAGTTTATTATTATTTTTAGCAATATTATAATAGTTTTAATTTAGTACAGTAATGACAGCGGAACTAACATAATAATGTTTAGTCATAATGGGACAGTAACTGAAAACTATCTTTCAAAATGTTGGTTGTTCGACATCAAGACATTTATGCTATTAATAATAATGCATCAATAGTAAAAAAAAATGTAAGTTAAAAGCATGATTTTAAAATAAGTTTGTGGTCTGAAATACACAAGAAGTTTTACCCCACTGGTCTTGTATTTTTGCCACTGGTAGCACTCTCTGGAGCCACGCTCGTACCGGTAAGTGGGTGGAAATGTGATCTTCTCCTCCTCTTGAAATTGACAAAGCACATTTCAGTACAAATACAAAATCAGCAGTTCAACAAACACATGTTTTTGTACTCAATCTAAAACAAGACTACTATTAATATTTGAATGGATGTGTTTACTAATCAATTCAGATTCAAAAACAATTCTAATTAATGGAAGATCCCACAATTAATATAGATTATAAAATGTATTCTTGGAATTTCAGAATGTGACTATTGGTAATCATGCCCTAAACAAATGTACATCCAAGTAGTAACTGATTATGTTTTTATACGTCTATTTAAACCTCACAGTTTGAATAGGAATCAAACCTTATAGTAGAAACACTAGGTGTGTGATAGAAGTACATAAAACCATTGCAGGGCATAACCTTATGAAGGGTAATTTAAATGGCAATGTGGCGATTTACCTCTTGGCGTGCTTGAAATGGAGGTAAAGGGAATCTGGATTATGCAGAAGTGTATAAATACGTATAAGAGACAAGTGTTCAAAGTAAGTGGAATCAGTTTCAGATATAAAAAATGCATTGTTATATTCTGATTCACATTTTTATTTGTATTTATAATAAAACTGCAAATTGCTGGAACAAATACAATTTTCTTTTGCTCGATATCATTTAGAACACAGGTAGTGTCATGAATATGTTCCATACTAACCATACAGCATAATAATCTCATAATATTTCCTAAGTGCAAAAGAACACTTTAGTCATTTTAAATGGTTCCTGGCTGTTTTTCCCTTGATAATAAAGGGATCTTTCCACACTTTTATATTTTGGCTAGAAAACGGTGGCAGGAGTAGTAATTGATCATGGAAACCTACTGAAGTTAAAGAAAGCTTTTCTTCGATGCCGCTCTCTGGTCAGCTGGTCTGCACACATCAGCTCATGAAACTCCCTCTTTGACACATGCTTTAAAACATCCTACCGTAGAGAGAATGGCAGTAAGTGACAGATGCATAAATACACAGTCATGGCATCAATAGGAACAACACTGTTGCTGTAGGGTAAAAGCATGTATGACCTCAACATCAAGGTCCAAACGGTAGTTGAGATCCCCACACCAGAAAAGATGTGTGAAGCGCAGGCTGATATCAAAGGCGCTAAGTTGTCGGTCGCCCAGGGACAACAGTCTGAGGATATCTTGGAAGTTCTGGTTTCTCCTGAAATGATGGACCAAAAGATATATTACATATTACAGAAAAAGTGTAGCAAGAAACTGCTGGTGTAGCTTTAATTGATTAACCCAGTTTATTCTGATCTTTAGACTCTACTACTACTTGTTCAATATGTTAATTTATGTTCTATTGATTATTCTTAAGCATGAATCCTATTTTCGTCTTGATGTCAAAAATAAAAAAAGAACTACATTTAAATAATCTGTGGTTTGGATAGATGTGTATTATGATGAAAAGTTAGTCAAGGGTGAGTAGAAGCTTGATTTTAAGCAAATAAAGGACCGTGGGTGTGGGTGCATACCGGAGAGCTTTCTCACTGCCAGAGGTCAGATGGCAGTTCACAAAGCCCATTGAAGTGCCATTAAAGAGGAAGGAGATTCCCACCGCCCCTTTGTTTCCTGGAAAATTTCAGATAAAACTACTGAACTGCACAAAACCTCAGATTAATAAAGTACAAAGGTAAGATTAACTTTTTTAAGACATGATAAAATGAGAATATCTCAAAAAATAAACATAAAAAATAAATATTTGCTGACCAAAATTGACTGGATTTTGGAAATTTGCATTTTGATTTACAGAAAATGTTCAGATGGGGCAAAAAAGGTGAAAATCTTATATAATCTTCAAATAACAATATGAATTGTATTAAAGTTTATAGGATGATTGTCAATTAGTCAAAATATATTTCTTAATGCATGCTTGCAAATTATTTAGGTGTTTCAACATAAGCGATACATTATATAGTTTTAAAAATCAATAAACCCAAAGAGATCTCAGTCTTTCACGTGAGAACCCATCATGGTATTGTGGTAAATATAGTCACATGGATTGTTTAGTACTTCAAACAACCTTTGTCACTAAACACGTTTTGCAGCTGCATCAAGAAAGTAACTTTAAAATCTATTATGCAAAGAGAAAGCGGCACATTGAGTCTTTGCTGAGAACCGCTGAATCATCTGGGCCCGAGGTCATCTCGGATGGACCCATATGGAATGTGTGCTGTGGTCAACTTTTCAGCTTGTTTTCAGGAATACCGGAATTGAAAGTGCTGATTATACTGAACTGCATAAGCAGCGTCTTCTAATTATGCTGTGGATTCCCAGTTGGATTGTGGTTGTCTCTGACATATCCATTTGCTATTGGGTTTCTTATTAATTGTTTATAGATTGTTTCATCATCCTCTACTACAGATCGCACCACATTTTTCTGATATGGACAATAAATAAAAAAATGTTTGAAAATGACAACTGACTGAGTGTTAAGAGAAAACGATGCACATTTTCTTGTACATTTTAAAACAAATAAAGCTGATTACCATTAACATATGTTCTTTTGTGGCTTCACTATCTTAAATAACCAAGTGAAAAAAAATTAAAACATAACGGTTTACTGTTTCTTTAAAAAAATAAAATTCACCTTTTTTCTGCAAAAAAAGTTATTGTTACCTACTAAAGGGTTTTTCACCATCTTAAATTGAAAATCAAAGTAAACAAACAAGCTCACTGAGCTTAGCTGAGTCTATAAAAACTCAAGTGTCAGCCTACTTTCGTAAACTAGGATACGGGTATATGTGAGCGTGACATGTGACCTGCTTGTAGGGGTAGAATAAATGGGCGCCCTCTGGCGTTTAAACAATGCAATTTAATTAAGTGCCATAAACCACAGAACTTTTAAAATTCAAAATTATCTGTTGAATTTGGATGGTATAGGATTGTCTGAACGTAAAATACATGAAGGGATGATCTAACATCCAAATGGAATTTTGGAAATCCTTATATTTTTCTGGATAAATTCAATTCAGGATAATAATTTGTCCAAATAGTTACTTTTGTATGGTCTTATATTTTCAATGATGTTTCAATGATATTAATGAAGTAAACCAAATGTTGAAGAACTTGGACTGTAAAGTCTATAAACATCTCAGCTAAAGCCTAAATTCAAGGGTTACAACTGATAAAAAAAAGTGCAACTGAGAGAAGGTTGAAAAAGAACCCGAAAAAATAAGACTTTAATGATGGTTGTACCAAGTGTGTTTCCCAGGCCTGTCTTCACGCTTGCTGTATTAACATGGCTGATCCGTCCCTCATGCTCCGGTTTTACAAACAAAGCCAGTCTCATGTTCCATAAGGACTGCAGTGCCACCTGCCGGACATTCACATGAAGCTGAATCTCATTTCATAAAAGACGAAGCAAAATATTCCGATTAACAATTTATCAGTAAAACAAATATAATACCTGCGTTTGATAAAACAGCACTACAACTGCTAATGAATATAAAAAAGCCATTACAGTGCAAACTACGAGACCGAAATCCCACTTAGTTTTATCTGTGACCATAAGCTATTTTATTAGCAAACAATATAGCTCAAGATTAGCTTATCAATGAGTAAGTAAATCAATGAGAATTCAAAATGTCATTAATGTTTACATGCCATTCAACATTTTTTTTCTTCCTATTGAGTGACATTTTGAAAATAAATGGTTGTGTAAATTAAGTCCTGGATGTGTTGAATGAGCTAAGCTGGTTAACCTGATAAAATAGCTAAAATGTTTGTAAGGGTAATAGAGTAGTTGGATAACTGTTTCTTTGATCAATTCAGTTATATGATGACAATGGCAATTATAATAATAAAAATAATAAAGATGATAGTTGTAATTGTAGTAAAAAGAAATTATTAAACACTACTCACGATTCGATTTGATTCATGGTGCACGATATTCTCACGATATTTTAAATAAATATGATGTTGGATGACATCCAACATTATGACCATTAAATTCAGCTATATGATGACAATGGCAATAATACTACTAATAATTGTTGTAGTAATTGTAGTAAAATTTTTATTATTATTAAAACATTTCACAAATTTCAAACCTGTTTGAATTCGATGTGGGTAGCATTTCTAAGAGTTGCTCGGATATGTTCAAGCCACTCCCGCTCTCCCTGAGGGTTGTCTTGAGTGCCAAAAGCATAGATATCATGAGGCAATGAAGCTACTGAGTCATCTGGAGTCAGTCCCAATCCATGGCATGTCACCCAGGTCTGCAAAGCATTGGGAGGCAGAGAGCCACCTACAACAATAGAAGCGATCGCTAACTTGTTTTCAGTTTGATATGGTTTCATTTAGTCTGACCTATTAATTAAATCCGCACTGGTCAATGTAGAGTAACATCCGGCTCATGTAAAAATAGGGGGCTGTTACATCCTTCCTCCAACTGTGTTAATCCACCTATTTAACCCAGCAGGAGCTGCAAAATAAGGGGCGGCTCTCAGGAAGCATGCAGTAAACGTAAGTACTACTAAGTAGTTTTGAGTTAACAGGAGAGACACAGGGAGTAGGGATTTGCAACAAATGAAAAACAAGGAAAAATAAGAGACATTTTGACATGTACAACAATTTTTTACAATAAATCAATGAAATTTCTACTTGATGTATTCACTTACCCATGTTCCATGTTCCTACAAACACAGAGATGACATCAGGTTCATTCTGTTGGCAGTAGGTGGTCTTCATTAGCTGGATGAGGTGGCAAAAAGCTTCTCTTTTCTGTAAGGGAAATGCTTTGTATTAAAATTACTATTAGTGGGTTTTCTTCTTTCCTAAATAGTGACCTGTTATAAACAAGTTTCCTAGGACAGTGGTTCTATTCATCCGGGTGAGCCCCCATAGGGAGGCTCAGTGAGCTTAGAGGGGGTCCTGTTGCATTTAACTGAAAAGAGTAAAAATGATCACATTAACAGGGGCCGGAAAATAAAATATCCGGTTTTTTGTCATGTATGTCCTAAGTTTAGTCTTGACACATTTTTGATTTGCCTTTCACAAAAGTGAAGAGGTCAAAATAAGTAGACTATAAAAGATTCTGATTTCATCTGTTGATACAGATGATATAGACCCAGGCAAAGAAGCTCCTACAATTATTTTACCAGACATACACAAATAACATCAAGCAAAATTATTTAAATACATTTTTTATCCTTGCCGGTAGAGTCAGAATAATATCAAAAGTTGTGTTGAGGGGGTCTAAAAATTGCTTTCATCCCAGGGGTGTCGAGGAGTGAAACGAATTTGCTAGGAGAGATACCTATGGTGGATTGATCCATGATGTATTTCCGAAATCCACATAATATTGTATTAATGGAATGTTTAACAAGCTGATGGTCAGGTGTCTACAAATGTTTGTCCCCATGCTGATATGTTTGCATGTCTAGTGTAAGTCATTGAAAGAGATAAAAACAGTGAAAAGAATTAAGAGATGTCAGAATATCGTTTTCCAACCTTGAGGCTTTCAAATAGTAGCTCTCTTGGAGGGTTGTGATGACTGTCCACAATCATTTTCAGTTTAGTCGGACTGTTCTGTATCTTCACCAACTGCAGGACTGTCATGTGAAATGCACACATCAGTAGATATAATCAGTAGAAGTTGGACAACATGATTAATGGACTATTTTGTAGTCTGCTAATTATACTTACCCCTATCATGTGTGATGGTCTCAACTCCAAAAGAAGCGGCCTTGCGATCAAAAAGCATCACACCGTTATCCACATCCACTGAAACCATCTGCCTCCCATATCGGCCCACCTTCACCTGAACATATAAGATAATACATAATTGTACGTAATACATACACTGCACAGTTACATGTTGTTTGCGACCAGAGGACTCACGTGAAAGCTGTGCACAGGAACAGACTGGGCATTAGATTTTACAGGTGGAGGCTCAGGAGCAGGTGGGGGCTGGATGTAAAGGTTATGATGAATCACGGCCTCATGGAGTGCGGTAAGAACCTGTAAAAGGCAAAAACAAAATAAAATAAAGTAATTTAAAAACAAATAAGGAAAAAAAATGAATCCCTGACCTTCCCCTTCCATAGTATAAAATTTACTCTTCAAGAGTAATGGGTCAAATAAGTTCATTCTTAGAAATGCACTTGGGCAGCAAGAGAAGCTGGGGAGTTGGCATGTTCTCCCTGAAAGTTAAATGTTTTAGATGTTTATTTAAATGTGGACTGTCAAATAATGAATAGATAAAAAACAATTCGAATTTAGGAAAAATCATTTCATCACTCTGTAGTCCAATTTGTCCTCATCATTTTAACCCAATCCGTTCAGTGAAACACACGTACACAATAGTGAACACTAGGGGGCAGTGAGCACACATCCCTGGCATGGTGGGCAGCCCTAGCCATAACACTCAAAGAGCAGTTAGAGGTTAGGTGTCTTGCTCAAGGGCACTCCAGTCATGACCTGTCGGCTCTAGGAATTTGAACCGGCTGGTCACAAGCTCAGTTCTCTTACCTCTGTATAATTTTTTGAAATATTATTTGTAAAATATCTTAAGCACTCTCTGAAGAAATAGAGGGTCTCGATGGTTACCCTTTTCTCCAGGGAAGACAGCAAGTTGCATAGGGCTGTTATCTTGTGGAGTAACGTTTCAAGGTTGTCATCCGGACTCCTTCCTGAATTCTAACAAATGGTAAACAGAAAAACATTTTATTTAAATCAGTGTCATATCTGTAAACTCTTAGTCACCACATTTAAAATATCTAAAACCAATACATGCTGGTGTCACTTTATTTTTAAACTGAGAGCTACTGTAGGGGTACTGAGTCAAACAAATGTCCATGAATGATAAATATTAATGATAATATTAAATATTCCCATATGAGAAGAGACTGCATAAACATTATAGCTGGTCAGCTTAAGAGTTGTCCAACTGAGCATTTGATTAAATGATTGAAAATCTCATTAAGCATTTAAAAGCCTAGCAAAGCTTAAATTTAGTCACTGCTTATGGCTGTACTAGTACTGTTTAAAAACATAAATAATGGTGTAACAAAAACAACAGCTATAACTGTCACCTTTATCTTTGGACAACTCAACGGGCAACTGGGATGGTCAAAAACTTTAGCCAAAGTCTCCAGACTGGACATTGTCTGATCAATCTCACTGTAGGTATAAACAATGCAGAATAATATTTGTTTTGGCTGACACTTGGTTATACACATAGACACAAAACATAACATTTTACAGCATTATTTAAAAAAAAACAAAACATCTGATACCTGTGAAGTTTATGGCAGGCAGTGCACAGGACTCGCTGGAGAAAATGAAGTCCTGAGCCTCCTTTGTTTAAGCTCTCCAGATCCAAAGTCACATCATCACGCAGGTACTCACCCAGCAGTGTTACTATCTCAGATGCCACACCACTACAGAACACATGATCACATTGTCATGTCATGTTACTGTCACATAAACAATACATTTCAGGTGAGCATGGACTAAAAGTTTGAGAAGCTCTGTTAGAATTTATGAAATATGAATTTCCTAGTCTATTGCATGTCCATATTAGTGTAATATCAGTTGATATATGTAAGTGTGTTCACCTGCTTGTGGTGATCTCCTGTAGTCTTTGTAACAAGAACTGAGACGCTTGGTTTTGAGTTTGAGTTTGTTGAAGTGGTTGGACTGTAGGTGGCGCCACCACTGCAGGAGATGAAGCCGCAGGGTTCCATGCTGAGCCTGGTTTCTCGTCATCTCCATCTACAGCAACATGAAAACATACACATTATAAAACCATAATAACATGTATTTTTTAAATGACTTCTCTTTATGACATCTATGAACCTCGGATGAACTGTCAGTAGATTTACTTTCAAATGTATTTTATTCAGAGTCAGTTGAACCAGTCCATAAAAAGACTTAAAAGATTGAGGGGTCTTCAACGTTGTGTCAACGTTGTGTATTTTTGATGAATACAGACACCAGGGTGTGACTCCACATGTGCAAGACTGATCTCAAAATACTAAATTAATTAATTAGTTTCATGTGTACTCAGCAAAGGAAGACTAATTGACAAAAAATGGAGTGTGTGTTTCTCACCAGAGCTCTCATCCACGAGTTCAGTCTCTCGCAGGACTGGATAAAGCAAAGGGATCACCAGGCCTTTATGAGGTTGTTGGTAGCCTAAAACCAAGTCACCAAGAGTACGGAAACAATTCACCTGTGCTCCTTGTGTGCTCTGTTAAAAAGCACACACACACACACACACACACACACACACACACACACACACACACACACACACACACACACACAAAGGCATGATTCATCAGGACAAAACAGAAACAGATTGAAAACACAACAACGAAGACTCATTTCCTTCAAACGTGACATTATTTATTTTATCCTTTTTTGTGAATATGCCAATGAATATAAAAAAGACATTTTTAAAATACTTTACAAGCATAGGTACATGAGCTTTTTAGACATATACATTAACACTGATTTTATCTCCCACTATTTGTGATAATTGTGGCGTCCACTCTTCTGGCAAGATATTTAACAAGACTTTGGACTTTGTTAATGGACACAGTTAAAAGAGCTTTTGTAATTTTATTTTCCTTGTGGCGAGTGGAGGTTTTTCACAAATTTGTCAAACTATGTAAGTATTTTCACAGCCATTTTGCTTAGAACTGACATTTAGTCAGCTATTTAATGCATTTCCGGCTTCAGCATGATCGTGCCTATGAGCCCAAAGCAAGATCTACATAAGGACAAGCTTGGAGAGTAAGCATTTTTGGAATGAACTAACAAATTATCTGAGACTCTCTGGACTAACATCTTTGTTCAGCCATACAAACCCTTTGTTGACCGAATAGGCCGAATAGTCCTTCAGACAAATCTCTTGGGAAAATGCCTTCTCAGAAAAGTCACGCACAGGTCAGTCTGGTAATATCATTTATTTTTAAAATACAACTTTCAACAAGCTTGTGGTCAGATGTTTAAATGGTTTGGGCCATTCAGTGTACATTTACATACACATACCAACTTTCTTAGATCTTTTTTTCTATTAAACTGAATTTTCCTAAGATGGTAAAAGATACAGTTTTGGCAAATTCTGTGCATGTTATTGGCCAAAATCCGTTACACTGTAGCATTAAGTCTTTAGGCTGTAAGAAAATATCTGCCTTGAAAAAGAGTTAAAGGGAAAGATAAACTGTGGAACAAGAAAAACCACAACTATTTTTACTTTTAAAGAAAGAATCAACCACAAAGCCCTGTGTGTGTGTGTGTGTGTGTGTGTGTGTGTGTGTGTGTGTGTGTGTGTGTGTGTGTGTGTGTGTGTGTGTGTGTGTGCAATAATAGTAGAGCAAAAGACCAAACCGTTCCAGTAAAACTTTACCCAGCCCCAGTATACACATTTATATGAGTAATATGGTACATAATTCATATTAGTAATCAGTCAACAAGCAACAGAGTCGGCACACTTGATGTAGCAATGATGCTGTGACACACTGGCTTGCAAACTCACTTAATTTGTTTACTGGCAATTATCTAAAATAATATATCACAAGTCTGTTTCTTTGAAATATTACTGTCACTGTGAGAAAGACTAAGACGAAAGAACAAGTAAAATCAAAGTCAGAGGAGCATTTAAAACAAGGGACAGTGTTAGCTTAGTGATTAAAGACTGGACTTGTGCTGTTCAGGTGGCCCTGCTGTAAAAACACACCAAACACCCGAGCTGAGATCTTGAATATGTCATCTCGAGTCTCAGCTCAGAGCGGCCACATCAACAACAATTGGCCTGTTGTTCATAAGGGGTTAAATTAATGTTTGGCCTCTGGCTCTCCATTAACAGTGCTGATTCACACCACACCTCGTCAAAGTGTAAGTAGAAAAATGCATATGGCTAATACCCACATGATAGGGGGAGGTAAGCTTGATTCAGCTCAATCAGAGTCCGTGTTTTAAAGGTGAATGGACTGGTAAACTGAAAGTTGCAGATTTAAGCCCAACCACCACCAAATCGCCACGATTAGGCCCCTGAGCAACTTCCTTAACTCTAAATCACCTAAATCATTTTAGTCATCATTGTAAGTCAACTTTTAAATAGTCCAAAATTTTGTTTTAAAGAATCTAAGAACTAAAAGTGGATAAAAGATTATTGCAAGGTAGTTTATATTTATTATATGTATTTATAATATTTATGCTTACACATACTTCACTCAACACACATTCACAATGCCAATTTTTACACTGGACACTGGCATGTGTGGGTGTTGAAGGCATCTCTGTGAAACACATTATCTGAGGTCATTTTGAAACCATGCATCCATTTAAAGCTACACACAGCAAACACTGCTGGAACAAAACCAAAGCACACCGAAAATACAGACCAGCAGTGTTCTTCCTCTCCCACCAACTTCTGACAGTTTAGGGAACAGAAAGCCACTAAATGTCAGCGCAAACTTTATGAAACTCTTCGGGGACGCTGAGGAAACGTAGATCTTTTGTGAACAAAAGCATATCCTGCTAATTTATATCTAGAAATAATGTACAATCTCTATGACAGTCTAAAGAGAAGTGAGTTGTCCCACAGAACATGTGATTTAGTCGCAGTAGATGGTCAGAGTAAGAAAAACACATGACCAATTTTATATTGGCAAATCTAGTCCTACAAAAATGAAATCATGAAAATTTGAGACATTTTATAAAATGCAGTAAAACAAGAATATTTTTATTCAATTTTCTATAAAATGTATTTTGTCAAACAATACATCACTTTTTCTATTTATTAGATATTTTAATTCTTTATGAACATTCATTCATTATTTCATTTTTCTGTTTGACGGCCTATTTATCCTGGTCAGGGCTGCGACAGGTGAGATTCACTAGGCAAAAAGTAGGAAACACCCTAAATAGTTTGCCACGCCAACACCAATTTAGTAGCTTCATTTTAACTTGACTGCATGTTTTTGGACTATGGAGGGGAAGCCCATGCAGAAAAACATGAGAATTCCTCACAAAAGCCCACATGCCCCATTTAAGAACAAAAGACAGTAGTAGTTGTAGTTTTGAAAATGTTTGCCCATTCTCGTTTGATCCAAGTTTTCAGCTAACCAAAAATCTGTGGTCAGTGTTGTCCGACCATCCTCTCGTGATATGCTACAGATTTTGAATAAAATACAGATCTAGACTGCTGGCAGGCCAATCAAGCACATGCACTACAAAACTATGTGCTGTTGTACTGAGTTTAGCATATGCTTAAATGTATGCATAAAGGCTTTTTGAACTCTGAAAGAAGTGTAGGTAGAATGGCTGTAGTTTCTATGTATTCTCTCACCTGGACAGCAAGCAAACCATCTGCATCAGGAAGGATGCGGTACGTGTGCACGTGACACTGGAATCTAGAAATGACACAGAAATTCTTATTAGCCCTGGTAACACACAGAAACACAAAAAATTGGAACCACAAAGCTCAGAAATAAATACCAAAACCAGTGAGTGAGTTTCACTTTACGTAAAGGACATCACAACTAATAAATAATTAGTAGCTTGCTACTGGTTACCAACAATAAGCAACAAAGCCTCTAAAGATACATACATCTTTTGCCTGAACTAACCAAATACAAACAAATTCAGGTTACTTTCTTAATGGAGGTTTTTGTAGGCTTTTTTAATAAGTGAATAACTTCACACCTCTGGCTAGAAAATTGCATGTCAGTCATATTACGGTCTGTTAAAATCACATTTTAAAATAAGCAATGACATTATATTTGAATAATAGGTATTTGCATACTATGAATTGGGGAACTTAGTAAAATATGTAGCAGAATTAACCCTCTTCAGGTCAAAGCTTCTCAGTTTGGTTACAGTCCAAGTTCAAGCTTTATAAATAATATAATATGTTCTATTGTTGATTGATTGTATTTCAGGTCATTGACGACAGTATACAGTCACCCCTAAGTTTTAGGGGATGAATTACTAACGTGACTTGGTCTTATAAAATATACACATTAAAATCTTGATCTTAC
>JAYDZF010000003.1:6434850-6455591 GCA_034509105.1 Microcambeva barbata
CTTCTGTGAACGGCTTTCCATTGCTAGCTAGTAGTCTGGCCACTTGAAACCACTTGCTCGAACCAACCTTACATTAAGAAATCTAAATATACACCACTGTACACACTCACTACTCTGTTACCCTCAGCACTTTTATAATTTGAATGTATAGATATTTACCCCTTTCAGGTGACAAAACTATGAATATAAACCATATATTCACCTAAAATATTTGTGATTTTAATTTTTGCTGTGTGCCATGTGGAATAATTAACATTACAAGGCTTTTAATAAAGGGAGCAAGCATGCTGTTTGCCCAGCTGACCAAACATACATACAGACATAGATAAAGAATCAATGTAAATATTAATGACATATTAATGTAATAGGAAAACCCTTATCATTTACTACAAGGGGGGGAAGGCAGTCAAAGAGTGGTTGCAGACACTGAAGTCCACTTGTAATGATTTTGTGGGAGACCTAAATATGTTGAGTTATATGTGGAAATAGAAGAAAGTAAGTGAAGTCTGTGCTTCAAGCAATATGACCGTTTTTCTAGCTGTGGCTCTGATCTGCTAATGGCATAAGTGCCGAAATCTTAAAATATAAACAAAATATTCAGTGTAGAACCGGTGCACATATGATGCATCATTTTAGTTAAGAATATTCCAGAATTCTGTTTGGTATAAATTCATACACGTGGATTCATTTGCAAATTCAGGCTTATCAGTGAAGTTTAAGAGTTTTCAGTAAACACCTCGTCCTATTGGTTTGAATGGCATTATGTTAACTGTGTTAGTTTAGTAGCTAATCATGAGGTAATTGGTGTCTAAGTAGCACGTTCAAATAACCTGACTGATGAAGCAATTACTTGATAAAATATTCTCTAGTTAGACAGCTGCAGTAGTACCTGACTGATGAAGCCATTACTTGATAAGATATTCTCTAGTTAGACAGCTGCAATAGTCAGTGAGTTCTAAAATAATGTATTTAATATGTGGTTGACTTCACAGCCAATTTGTGCATTTAGGAAAATTAAAAAGAATAAAGCAGATACAGATGCAACTCAGGACAACATTTCAGCTTTGAGAGAAAATGAACTATTGCAGCAAGCATTGCAATCCTCTAATATAAGCCAATATTAAACATGGGATGCCAGGAATACATATCAACCAAAAAGAAGAAAAAAGAAAAGAAAAGCCAGTACTTTTGTAGATGAAGAATCCAGTTATTAGATTTGGCTAACAGAACACTAGAACAAGACAATGAAATTAAATGAAAACACCATTACATCTGGCTATATTTAAAAATAAAAAAGCCATTATTTACTCTCAAAGCCATTTCTGAGAAAAGAAGAGAACACTGACTCAATTATAGTGTCTGTTTCAGGAAGATGGAAGACCTAGCTCTCTAGATGGCATAGCCTAGGAGGTTTATTGACTAACTTGTCGACCATCTTGTCCACTAATGGTGATAGCATGTACCTGACACAGCATACACTTTTTCTACTTTGCTTCACAAAGCCATTGCATGAATACAAAAAAAAAAAAAACAAGAAGAATGTCCTGGGTTTGATCCCTAGGGGAGGCGGTCCGGGTCCTTTCTGTGTACAGTTTGCATGTTCTCCCTGTATCTTAGTGGGTTTTCTGTGGGTGCTTCGGATTCCTCACACAGTTCAAAACAATGCGCTGGATTAATTGGAGAGACTGAATTGTCCCATAGATACCTAACCACTAGGATGCACAGAAGAGTGCACTGTTCAAGCTTAAAGTTCCTGGGGACCCACATATAGTAGAGCCTGTCCTGGATCACAAACCCCACCATCCTGGACAAGAAGGCTCACCAGCTTCTTACTGGGGACACTTGAAAAACACCTCCTATATCCGGCCATCCTAGTAAATAAAGAGTAGGGAACAGCTTTTTCCTAAGAGCTGTCTCCTCACTTAACTCTGTCCTCTGTAACCACCTTACATCTTTCCTCCTGGATAAAGGTTGCATTACAATACTTTTCCTACATTGAATAATATCTCAGCTATTTTAAGACGTTTAAAATTTCCACCTATCTGTCTGTTATGTTCATAGTGCCTTAATCTGTGTATAATGTCTATAACGCTCCATCTTTGTCATGTTTATAGTAAATCATGTTTATAGTCCATTAAATAATATATTCAACTTTAAATCTTGTCCACACCACTGCCTGTATTCTGTAAATAATGTACAAGGTAGATACAATACATCTTGCTCTTGTAGCACTTTTGCTTAGATGGTAACCTGCATGGAATATGGGTTATAAATGATATTTTTCAACATAAAAGTACAAACAAAGTTGGGCAAAATGTATTTATTCAGCCACTAATTGTGCAAGTTCTCCTACTCAAAAAATTGAGGTCTGTAATTTTCATAATAGGTACACTTCAACTATGGGAGACAAAATGAGGAAAAAAATCGGGAAATCACATTGTAGGATTTATTTGTAAATTATGCTGGAAAATAAGTATTGAATCACCTCCTTCCATTGGTCTTAATGGCATGAAGACCAATGTAGGGCGATCTGGGTACTTTCACTCCCCATGTCGATAAAATGTAATAAAATGTTATTAAGTCAAGCATCCAGTTTAATTCTAATAGAGACTAAGTATGCTCTTGTGAAGGCTGAGGACTTTTGCCTTCTTCTTTTTAGTACTGTCACCACACTTATTTAACTCAAATATAAGCTCAGTCTACAAATCAACCTTTTATCATCTTCAGAACAACACTTGTCTGAGTGTTTCTTTTAGCTTTCATGATGCCGAGATCCTGGTCCACATGTGGATTACTGTAACGCACTTGGTCTGGACTGTCGTATAAATCTTCTTCATGTCTATTTCCTCACACTAGGAAATCAGCCCATATCATATATCTTATGCTTTTCAACGTCACTGGCTTTGCATCGAGGTATTACATTTTTAAAGTTTCATTGACTTGGAAAAAGAAAATGAAGCTTGTAACCAAGCACAACATTGTTAGCATTAAATAACATGATTTATTCTGTCATTGTTTTAAGTCAAGTACATGTACCCAAAAAATGTACCCAATTGCTTTATGCTTCCTCTCTACTGCTGCTAATCCCCACCCCACTTCAGAAGAGCAAACTGACACATGTCCCCCAGAAAGTCACACCCTGAATCAGAAGTTTTTATGTACTCTATTTATATTTTTATGATATTCCTATCTAGCCCCCTACTTAAACAAACAACAGCCAAATGTATCCGTATAGCCCAGCTGGGATTTGATACGACAAATTAGGGAATCCCAGCTCTGGTATGATAGCATATTTTTCTTGCTCTGCCACCTGAACGGTTATCACTGATTTTCCAATATTAAACACGGTTTACTGTATCAACATTTGCACATTAAGATACTTATCTAAATATGTTTGTGTCCAAATACAGACCAATCAATCAAATGTTGTCCACCAATGTCCAAAACAAAACATATTTTTAAAAATACCTCTTGGGACAGTTGGGCTACATATAATGACAAATTGTCAACTGTCAAATTGAAAATCTAACAAGTACTATCAGATGTTTTGTCTGAACAGAACACATACAGCAAAAAGGGTGAATGCTTATTTACTGTGGCTCGGCTAACATACAGTTACGTCAGCTTAAGATCACAGCCCAATCAGAACAAGCCTGTCCAAATGCAAGCACGATTTGTAGTCAGATTTTTGCCCACTGACTTCTTATAACATGCTGTATATTTCAATGTTTACATCCTTATCTACAGTTTTCTGTGAGGTAAAAGATGCACATGCACTAACACTGATTCTGACTACAAATATAATTTGAAGGTTACATGCTGATTATTTCCTACAGCCACAAATTAGAAAAGTTGGGACAGTTTGGAAAATGGGTGGGGCATGTTGAGTAAACACTGTACCAAGGCTAATTTGTGGACTGCTGTGTTGACCCCTTAAAAACCTCTTTATTTTGGTTAGGGTTCTTGGGGTCACTGGGCACAGTCCAGCAACTACACCAGACAGAGCACCAATCAAATCTCAAGGCCTCAGCCCCCCCTCTCCGCTCCAACACAGTTATATCTGTACAGCCGCACTTGACTGGCCAGCAGCTCAATTGAACATTTGAACCCTGGATCCCATCCAAATGCCTGCAACAAAGAAATATGAAAGTAAAACCTTTACAGCTGTGCAGTGTCATACTGTAGTTTACAATATTAAAGTGGCATTTGTATTTGGCACTGGCCAGTGTGCTTAACATATGCTCGAACACATGCTGTATTAGGGCACTTAAGGCTGCTGAGAGGATGTGAATAGCTCCTTGACAAACTGCCCCGGCTGCGATTTAAATTACAGAAAAGATCAGTCAGCAGTGCATTAGGAGAATATAACGCTGTGGTTTGCTGAACACAATCTTTACCTAATCCATTTTTTTGTTCTTTTATCAGCTTTAAAGTGTACAGATAGGAAATATTGATGGGAATAGCTCACTTGAAATGGCATGGAAACGAATTAAATGATGCATTAAAAGGACAGATCAAAGATCAATTACAATGTACAATTGTACTATTTTACAGCCCCAACAATAAAATGCAAAATTAGTAATTGCTATCTTAAAAAGTAAGGTTTTCTGAATAGCCTACATGATCTGAATTCTTCTTTTTCCAGTTAGAGGTCACCACTGGTGATCGGGATCCACATTATTTATTTGACATAGTTTGGCATAGCCAGATGTGCTAATGCTCTGGTTTATGCATCCCAGTGGCTAGGTACCTATAGGACAATTCAGTGTCTCCTATTAATGATACTGGACTGTGTGGAAACTTAAGCACCTGGAAGAAACCAACACAGATGAAGGGAGAACGAGCAAACCTGAACCGACTTAAATGGGGATTGAACTCGGGACCTTCCTGTTGTCAGGTGTAAGTGCTACACACTTAGCCACTATTCTGCCACCTACATGATCTGAATTAAATCCTAGTATTCCACCATTTTTTGAAAAGTACCTTTTAACTTCAGCAAACTGATAAATATGTTTTTACTAATGGTTGCATATATATATTTTTTAGCTTTTAGGTTTTTCATTTTGGGTGGCACAGTGGCTTAGTGGTTAGCATTGTAGCTTCACAGTGAGAAGGTCCTGGGTTCGATCACTGGGTGGGGTGATCTAGGTCCTTTTTGTGTAAAGTTTGCCTGTTCTTCCCGTGTCCACGTGGGTTTTCCCCAGGTACTCTGGTTTCCTCCCACAGTCCAAAGGTTGATTCGAGACACTAAATTGTCCTGTAAATACCTGCAATGGACTGGTGCCCAATCCAGGGTGTTACCTTGTGCCTTGCGCCCAATGAAGAGCTGGGATAGGCTCCAGAACCCCTACCCGACCATTAGGATTAGGATAAGGGGTTAAAGAATGATGATTATGATTATGATGGTATTTCATTTTTAACTGTAGGGTGGCACAGTGACAAAATCGGTAACAATGTTGCATCGCACACCGACACGTTTGATCCTAAGATATGACGGTCCAGGTCCTTTCTGTGTAGAGTTTGCATGTTCTTCCCATGTCCATGTGGGAACTTGTTTTTTTCCGACAGTCAGGTTAATTTGAGGCACTGAATTGCCCTACAGTTATTTGGGTTTGTGAATGTATGTGTTTTCTTTTTCTTTTTAAATGGGACAAAAATCTTTGATTAGGATTGACAGCTGCCTTCTTAAACACCCTATGCATCACCCCTAAATCATGTGCAGCTGTGGGTAATTACCTGGAGGCCAATCAAAATTGAGGGGCTGTTGACTAATCATGTAGATGCTCCCAGAGTGGTGGGCGTGGCAATTTGACAACTCTGCCTTAAATGCAAAAATGAAGCTAGAGAAAGACTTTTGCAAGTATAATGACTTTTTCAGTACTTTAACATTCTTCTAGAAAACCGCAAATCATAATGACTATTTACACCTGGACACCAGATGGACACCACTAAAAACAAATCAACAAAAGAAAAAAGATCCATTTTAATTGCCAAAGAGCTAGCCTGAAGACGAATGTGGAATAGACCATGAACTTCTAATGTGCAAGCTCCAAATGAAGCTAAGGAAAAACAATCATACCATCGGGCTTCCAAAATCTGACCAGAACAAAACGCCAGTCTTTATGGAAAACATCAGGACAAGATTTTAGATGTTACACACAATTGACAACTAGGTTATGGATTGAAGTCATACCTCCTTAAAAAATAAATGTAGTAAATTCCAAAGGCGAGAAACAAGGACCAGGACTACATCATAATCTGTAAAAAAAAAAAGGTGGTGCCACAGATGCTCAAAATGGTTCAAGTCTTGATGGAACCTCATACAGATCATTAATGAAGAATCAGATAAAATAACTGGAATTCCACAAAGTTGGACAAAAGCAAGGATCAGGACCACAGCAGCATCAATAAAGGCTTTAAATATGGAAACACAAACCACCAAGAATTCTGTTACAGAAGATAAAATATGCTTAAGGTCCATAGATGGGTAACAGTTATCAAACAATAGAAGGAATAACTAACACAACACCCCACCTTATCCTCCCTCACAATTAATGGATCAATGGTGGAGTTCACTTAAGGTCCAGGGCACCATCTTATCCAAGGACCTCATTCTTGACCAAGAAAGCTCAGCAGAGAATGTACTTCTTGCTGATGAAGACTGCTGATGAAATTCAACCTACCACAGACTGCTGATCCAATTCTACATAGCAATCATCCACAAGTCCATCCTCACATCATTTATTACCACCTGGTTTGGTTCCTCCACATCACAATAATAAGGACACCGGAAAGGATCATTGCATGTAGTCTGTCAACGCTTCAAGACATTTACTACAGCAGAGTGCTGAAGCGCTTCGGCAAATTACAGCAGACCCCTCTCATCCCGGACATCTCCTTTTTCAAACACTTCCATCTGGCAGAAGATTCAGGGCAATCAAAACACACACAACCAGACATGCTAAAAGCTTCCCCCCAAGATGTAGTACTTCTCAACTCTAGTTGTTCCCTTGGTTAAATACTTGTTAACAGTCAGTGTGCTGTCTGACATTTAAACATGGTACATGTCGTACACATGCATTACATGTTTTATTATGTATATTATCGAGTGCATCATCAAAACACAGGCAAAAACAAAGGCCACAGAAACTGATTAAAACAAGAGTCGGTGCAAACAGAATAATACCAGCAAACTTTAAAAGTACAAGCACACCAAAAAACACACAATTACAGAAACACGAGTAAATGTAATTTGCTACTTTCCACTTCTGCTGATCTATTCACCACCACAAGGTGGTTCATATGTGGATCAGCTTTGAGTTCATAGCCAAACCCTGATCAATGCATTATCCCTTGTCACTGTGGAAGCCGATACGAAATGTCAGTTCTGGTGGGCTTTCATGTTTTACGTAAGATGATCATGGGCCTAAGAGAAGGACACAGCGGCAGGGTCATATATCAATCATACAGAATAAACTGTTGAGTTCGCTCCACAAAGCATGTAATTCAGATTTTTTTTGAATGCTCAGATCATATTTCTTTTAGTTCTTGATTTAGATTTTCATGTATGAAAACTCAGATCACAAAAATAGTTAGGGAGGTCAGAGAGACGTGACCCTCACTCGGGATAACCATAGCATATCTGAACTGTCTCCCAGACACTGGGGTCAGGAGGTGGCGGTAGGGGGAGGACTGATGGGGGTAAGCCGTCTGAATGATAGCAAGGCTGAATGTTGTGAATAAAGAGCGGACATACCAGAAAGATGTTAAAAAAAGACATAGAATGCATGGTGCACTTGAATAGCAGAGATTCTGGCAGCCACCACATTATTGTCTGATGTTATGACTTTTTCCTCTCTGTAGATCAAAAATCATACCACTTAGTTCATCCGATGATATTTACTTTTGGCATTTAAAGTGCACATTAATCTTAGAGGTGAGGTTCCACAAACATATTTTCCCCAAGGTTATATAGCAGCTGAAGGAGAAGTAAGGCATTTCTGTTAGAATTGGTTTATATTACCAAACAGACACGTTTAAAAGAAATTCACCCACTTCTTTTTTCAGCTGCAGAAATATCCAGTTGGGAAAAAAAATTCTAAAATATTTGGAATACCATGTACTGTATACTTAATATATAACAATGCACATCTGCATTATGTTAAATAGCTTTGCCATGATGTGTTTGTAGAACTGCTTGATTAAAATATGTAAATATATCGAAAGAGATACAACAAATAGATAAAGTAACAAGTCTGTTACTTCTGTTAGGTCTGAGATTTAGTAAGTAAAAGTAAAAAGTGACAGAAATACTCAAAAAAAGTACAGATACTTTAAAAATACAGTAAACAAAGTACATGTACTTCATTATTTATCCCCTCTGACAGTGAAAGTCTCATGGGTTTAGGAACCCTTCAGAATTACAAAGATCACTGAAGCAGTAGCCCAGATATTTCAGCTTTCACGTGAAAAAAAAAATAGTTCCCTCTGGTATGAAGTGCTCCAGTCCTCTTTAGAATTTGCCCAGCTGCATTGTCTTGACCCAATTGTTCCACCAGCTCAAATGACATGAAGTATGCCATACAGCTGCCATTACAACGCAAGTTTGCCCATTAAACCTTGGATATGAGACAGCCTAAAGTGGTTTTACCAGCAGTGCAAGATCTGCATAGCTACAAGGGTCTGGTTTGTCAGTCATCAGCTGCAAGTTGTGACCCCTTTAGTATGAGTGACAGTTGTTATGTTGGGCCTCTTTGCTATGTGCTTGTTGCCACAGACAAATTTACCAAGTGGCCCAAACCTATGCTGTACCTAACCAGGAGATCACCATGGTGATAGACTGATTTATGGAGCAAATGTTTGCCTGCATTGGCATCAAAAGAGAGCCACAATGCAAAAATGATTAAGCAGACAGTTGTGGTCAGCAATCTAATAAGTATGCTTTATAGGTTTAGATGCCCAACTGTGACTGATATCTCCGCATGTTGTTGTTCACTTGTGACACAGCTGCACACAAACATGGACTTTCTCTGGACCTGGTCTGCAAAGAATGGACCAAGAGAAGGAGCAATGGCATAATATTAGAATCTACATCTGCCAGCTGTAGTCTAGTGGTTAAGGTACTGGACTAGTAATCTACAGGTCATTTGTTTAAACCTCTCCAAAACACCATGATTTAAGTAATTTCTCCCCTTTTATAACCAGTATGTCCATATCATGTTATAGAGAGCAGGGGTGCACACACATTTTTGGCTTGAGATCTATTCTTTAGTTGACAGGTAGTCGCGATCTACTTTATCTCGATCGCCATCTACAGCAGGATATGAGGTTTGCTTTGTTGTTTTCATTTAAAAAAAATTAATATTCAGCATTACAGACTTATCCTTAACAATGAATTAAAAACTTTAGTCTGATAATTTGCACTGATTGGTGTCAGTCCGGTTTGTGATGTCAGGACAATTGTTTCTGACGCCTAAACTTAAGCTTCCAAGTGTTCATCATTATAGGTGAACCGATATTTAAACTTCAGTATTCTTACATGGAAAACTTACAAAACTGTCCAATAGACAGGCTTTAACTGTCTAATTAAATGGTTTTAAAATCTCTGTCAGCTATTTATAAATGAACAGCATCTCTGGAACCTTTGTGTCTTGTTATGCACTATTAATGAAAAAAAAAACGTTTTAGATTAGCATTGCTTCAGACAGGCTAAAGCATAGTTATTGTAAAAGAATAAAAAATAAAAAATAAAAAAAGGGCAAAGGCGTAGTAATCACATTTACTAACATACTAAACACCGCTGCTGTAAAGTTTGACCCCCGGTCTGAGTTTGTGTTTGTTGTAGAGGAGCGTATTCCAGGATTCATATGTGTCTCCATAAGGAAGCCTTTGAGAAGCACCCCCAAACTCTGACTCTACCGCCACCATGTTTTTCCACAGAGATTGTATAAGCCAGTGCTGTTTTTTGCCAGACAGTTAGATTTGTATCTTTGTTGATGTTGCCAGATTAATTTATACACAATTAAGAAACCTCAGGTGGTCTTTCAAATGCGCATTACTCAGCAGTGGTTTCCATCCTTATACTCTGACATGACTTGATTTATGGAGTGTTTCAGAGATGGTTGTTGGCCCAACTGACTGATCTCTGCACATGACCTCTTTTAGAGTTACTGTTGTATTCATTCTTACCTCCCTGATCACAGTCCAGACATGTCAGATTGCCAATCTGAGGATGTTTTAAGGTTGTTATATTTTCAAGGTTTTATATTTTAAAAAATAATAATGAACAGTGTGGTCCTGGGTTGTATATTTAAATATTTTATCAAGAGTTGGCACATGTAAGGATTTTATTGATTTTAGTTTGACATGGTGACAAATAGTGATTTGGCCAGAGCATCTCCAAAACTGCAGTTTTTCTGGGATTGTCTGTCTGCACTGATCAGTAGGATAAGGTTCATTGTTGCACGTGGTCTGATCCAACAGATGAGCTATAGTGGCTGAAGAAGTTAATGCTGGTTCTGATAGAAAGTCAGAATGCTTGAATACACAGTACAGCACAGTTGCCGGGGTCTTTTGGCAGCAAAAGGGGGACCAACACAATATTGGGAAGGTGGTCATTGTGTAATACTTGATTGGTGTATGCTTGTCCTGATCGATGGCTTACCAACATTTGATCACAAACACTTTCTACAAGAGAAGTACAGCTGTGGGCGCTAAAAGACCTAAGTGTGTGTCTTTAAAAAGTTTGACTAATTTAAATTAAAAGAAGAAGGTATTGAGACACATTTTAGAGTCACAACATTTGTAAAAAATCTCTGTACACAAAAGATTGATGTTTATTGGTCATTAAGTATAGATTAAGAGTTAGTGAGGCGGGATCCCCAGCAGCAAAATCTAATTGGGTGAAAAAAGTGGAGTTCTATCCATTTACAATCAAATCCACAGCACAGTAAAGTGTGCAAAAAGTCAATGGGTCCGAATATTTTCCGAATTCAAGGTATGAGTTTTTATCTAATGGCAGCCTTCGGCAATCTAAGTTAAAATAAAGGGAGGCAATAAGCTGTGTGACATTAACAGCTGAAGTAAACAAAACAAAAGATATAAAATTGTAATCATATAACTCTGAAATCCAGTGTTATTGAGGTCCAGAAGTCAGAGGTAACTGAGGTAAAATTGGAACAGTGCCCAGCATGTCACAGGAAGATATATAATTTATATTTGGATGTGGAGGAAAACATCCGAGTGAGGGAGCAAGCGCACCGGTAAACAGGAAAATACAGAAATGCTGTATTTTTCAGGGACATGGCCACACTCCGGCTCCTACTGTCTCAGTTTCCTATCAACTGGCCTGCTTCCCCTCTCTCTGGCATCCTGTCTGTTGGCTTGTGTGTGTGTGTGTGTGTGTGTGTGTGTGTGTGTGTGTGTGTGTGTGTGTGTGTGTGTTTAGTACGTCTGCACCTTTGTTTTGCTTAATAAGGTCTATTATTGAGGCCTCTAATTTGCCATTGGAATTCTCTCCTCTTCATTACAGGATGTGTCCAGTGCAGAACAATTCCACCATGTGAACTTGATTAAATCAAACTCAATCAACAAATGTTTTCTGAGCTGAAATATATGGGGTCATATTGCTTAGAAGGCCATATGCATCCCAAATCTTGATTGCAAATGAATGTTTCTAAGCTTTCTTTCTTTTCCAAGAACATTATATTTCATTGCTTTTGTTATTTCTATTTGGACAGCAGATATGTAATTGCAGTAGTTCGATTTCAAATGTGCAAGACTTGAGTTCACCGGGAACCCTCAACACAGCTTCAAAAAGTTCACTTATATAGAATATAAAAGGATCTGAATCAGACCATTCTGCTGAAATCATACACATATTAGGATGCCCACACAGACTCCTATTTTAGTCAAACACATAACCAAGTGGTCACAAGTGGGTTGTAAAAAAGAAATCAATAGTTGATTGTCTGCTAATAGCTAACTCTGACTGTTGTGGCCGGACTACTTGGTAAACTAAATTCTGCTCAATATAAATATTGCTTTAAAAAGGAGTAAATGGTGCAGTTTAGAAGAGCCATTAGTGGATGTTACAGTCAAAAAATGTTAACATTTCAACATTACATCATTTTATTTATTATTATCCACACAAATGTACAGGTTTTGAAAGCTGACTTGTACTTACTATTTATTTAAAAACACTTTGGTTCTCACAGGTTTTTTATATATTGCATGTGTAATGCATATGTATTAATTATTTACTTTAAAAAATCATATAGTGAAATCACTGAATCCTTTTGACTGCTCCCATTAGGGGTCACCACAGCTGATCGTGATCAACATTTATGATTTGGCAAGCCCTGCCTATTTTTCCGGGCTTGAGACCAGCACTACAGTGCACTATTTTGTAAATCCTACATGGAGAGAAAAACTTTTTACACACAATGTCCACAACTGTAGTGTTTAATAATACTGATAGTGTTAAGTAAAGTTGAACTACAAGCTCTGCCTTCCAAGAAAGATTAGGTCATAGAATTAGATAAGGCCCCAGTAAATCTCCAAGCTGACCACTGGAAAAAAGAAGGCACTATCGCTGGCATCATGCTCCCAGCAATCTGAAACATACATACCGGCTGGTAGCTTTGACCCTTGTGAGCACATGCCTTTCACTGATTCAGTGACACCTGCTAATTTTAGCTCATTATAGCCCCGCCAGACATTTTTCCACTGTGGTCACCTTTGACCTTCTCTACACATTGACTATTGACCTTCTCTACACACTGACTATTGAGGAGGCTATATGTCAGTGGATTTACAGCAGTTGGAAATGCTTTTATCCAAGACAACTTGCCACACTGTGACAGAATATATTGTCTTAGCATTTATTGATGGTTAAAGGCCAACATTTGCAACCTGACAGGCTTGAACCAGCAACTTTTTGATCACAAGTCCAGTATCTCAACCACTTGGCTACAGTTAATGCATTTGTCTCCCAGCTTTAGAACATCCAATTTTGCCTGCCTTCCTCATGCTTCTGCTACACTAATGATGACCCAGACTCCGATTGAAGTAAACAAAGCTAACCCACTACTGCTCCGACCCCTACACTTGACAAGGGGTATTTGCAGATCAGCACTATGAATGGAGAGACACAGAGGTCATAGTTGTATCAGCTATAAATGAGAGTCCCATCTGACTCAATATGCCACCCCTATTTGAACAATGGGCCAATAGTTGTTCATGTGGCTGGTTAGCCAAGCTAGCAGGCAATAATCAATGTGCTTTATCACTGTTCAACTTGAGCAGTCTAGCCTACAGAATGTTACAATCATCATATCTCTTCAAGTGCAAATGTGTTAGTTATGTTTAGATTTGGAGCCGTTAAAGTGGTTTTAGGATTAGTTCCATGTGGTTAGCACAATAAATCCTAATATTTCCACACTTGAATATAATATATGTTTTCTTTGATATGATACATTAGCATTGAGTTTAAGGCCTCTTCAGAACTTGCCGGACCAAAGAAAACTGTACTACAAATGGAGCATGGGAAAATCACTGCTTTGACTATTCTGTGATTCCTGGAGAGCTACAAGTGCTGCATACTGATGAAAGATGATTGCAGCCCTTCAGATTTATCTGCTGGATTTTATCAACTGACACATTGGCTATATCTGTCCTACACATTCTAAGAACCGTACCTATAGACTAAAACATTACGATTGTTTGTCTGGTTAGGTTTATTTAGCCAAGTCTCTATTCCTGTAGACCTTGCCATGACTCGATGGGCCTCAGTTCGGCCTCTCGGCCTCAGCGAAATGGTCAAACCAGATGACTGGTAAACCAAAGGATCCCTATGATGCTTGAACTCTCCCCTTTACTTGCTGTTACATTATCTTAAAACATAGTCTCTCAAAAAGCTAAGCCAAACAAAAGTAAACCCAAAACCAAACAAAGCAGAGGTCTCGTAAATATAAGGCCTGGATGCAGTCAGGGGGCTCCCGAGTAGGACAAAACCATAGGGTGCCCCATTAACCAGAGACTGCAGGGGGAAAAGTCCATCATGGGAATCAAATGCCTGCTGGAGAGCTGAAGTCGGCCCTTAGAGCTTCCTGATTATATATCAAATCTTTCAGCAGCTTCCCCTGGAGCAGACAAAGACATGCCACAGGGCACACTGACTCAAGTCTGGACTTATGAATGAACATGAGGAAAAGCCCTTAAGTTCTTGAAGTGTGCACAATCAAACATCAGCATGGAGAAAAAAACTAATGTTTCCAGATTTGTCACTATAACTCATCAGGGACTGTGCACTGGTTCTCAAAGCAAGGGTTATAAGAACGTGCTTTCTGAGTTCAGTTCTCTCTGGCCTGAAGAGTGCTCTGACCTCAAACCCATTGAAGACCTTTAGAATGTATTGGAGTATAGATTGCTATTGGAGGATTCCCATGTGGGCGGCAAAGTGGCTAAGTGGGTAGCACTGTGTAGAGTTTGCATGTTCTCCTCGTGCCTGTGTGGGTTTCCTCTGTGTGTTACGGGTTTCCTCCCACAGTCCATAAATCATGCAGCCAGATTAATTGCAGTCAATGAATTATCCTAAAGGTGTCTAGCCACTAGGCTGCATACACTAGTGCATTGTATTGCCGCTCCCAAGTTCGGATAAATAGGGAGGGTTGTACAACCCATGCTAGATCAATAATGTGGAACACGATCCAAGGAAATTGGACATTTAATTAACATTTAATGTGCCTCAGTAACAGGTATAAATAGGGACCTTGTAATTTCATGAGAAAAGTTTCTCTGACCACATTTTTCAAAACATTTAAAAATGAAAGTAACACATTTCATGAAAGTCAATAATTAACACTCTTAAACGCAACGATAGAGTCAATAAAAGCTACAATACATAGCCTACCATAGTAGCAACTTGCTCACCATGCTTTTCACTCTACAGCAGTAACCACGGTGGTAGCCGTGAGGGTAGAGCTTTGGGCTATCAACCAGAGATTGATGGTTCAAATCCCGACCCTGCTAGGAAGGCACTGTTGGGTCCTTGAGCAAGACCCTTAACCCTCACTGCTCCAGGGGCGCTGTATGATGGCTGACCCTGCACTCTGACTCCGGCTTCCAAAGTTGGGATATGCGAAGAAAGAATATTGTTGTACTGTACATCTGTATATGTGTAATGACAAATAAAGGCGTTCTATTCTATTCTATTTACTAGGTCGCAGGTCAGTGGGTCATTTTTACAGGGCTGCATCAAGAGAATAAGTAATTTAAAAAGATCACTGCAAAAAGTAATGAAATTTCCACAACGATGCTTCCAATCATTTGTAAGTAGTTTTGTTATTGTATTTTAATTCTTTCTTCCCCTGCTGGTCTGTGAAATTGTATCTTATGTGAAACCAGTCCGTGGTCCAAAGAAGGATGACCACTGCCCTACAGTATTTCGAACCACAGATGGATTCAGATATTTAGCATGCTAGATTTTCCCTTGAACCAGCTAATGCTTGGTGAGCTGCTCGGATTGAGTAGCTTTATAGTTTACTAATAGCAATGAGTAATAAAGAGTTCCCATGCCTTCGAGCTGGCACATATAGAGGCAACCAGTTAGGGAGCAAATATCTGGTCAAAATCTGTGTAGGCACAAAAATATAATGTAAATTAAATGACTGACCATTGAGGAAAGAAATATATTATTAAAATATTTTATTGGGGTTATAACGATTGGTTTACAGGAACTGTAAATAAGATTTATCGTTGTATTTCACAATCACCCTCAAGTTGCCTTAAATAAGTTGATAACAGCTTTTTAATAACAGATTGATGTTTACTGAAACTCTGACCAGTGCAGACAAAAAAAAACAGCAATTATTTACAATGACTGTGGTTTTAAAGTGGATTTAGCTTTCTTTGATCTTCAGATTCCCGAGACTTCTTTCAATGAGAATTTATTTGCCAAAAATTACACTGTAACCTCATCCAATGTGAGTTTAAAAGGGCACTCTAGACAATTGGTCCAACGCTGTACCTGCCAAGTAATCTAGCTGTCCCACTGCGGTTGGACTCACTGACCCTCAGAATGTCTTGGCTGTAGATCTTAATGGCTGAAATAGAAATGTAATAATATGTACATAATCTGTTACATAAATCTTTCACTTTTTTATCACTGGGCCGATTCATTGATCCTATACTTCTGAAAGGCTGAAATGATATGGAAGTCCAAAATGGAGATTCAAGATTAGTTCTACAGGTGTTCATATCAATAATAAAGCATGCAGCTAAACAAACAATGGTCACATTCTTGGCTTCATATGTGGACGTGGAAGTCATGATCGACTGACATTCTTGGCTATTCCCAAACGCATTCTAAGTCTTCAGCGGTGTGCATACTTTCCAGACGATGCATCCTCCGGACCTACACGCAGAGAGAGGGATGGCATGGATTGTCAGCAGGTGCGAGGGTCTTGTGGGCTTTCCAAGGATGTAAAGTCAACTGAAGACTCATTAACTGTTCCCATTATATCTGAAAACAAAGGCTCTGGAATTTTTGGATGTAAAATCAGGATGCAAAATCAATTACATGCTTTAGAATGTATAGGTGGATGCTACTGTCATGGATTCTAAGCTGCTTGCCAAGATATTTGTAGATCAGTCTATTAACATAAACTAAGGATGAGCTTAAACCATTTTTTGCTAAACCTTTCCAGCTAATTCCATATTTTTTATCCTACTTTTTAACTCATTTGTTTCTTGAATGATTAAAATTCCTATAAATCATAGCTATTAATACTAATCCATGTAAAATCTTATATAACGAAGAATATGTAATATGCATTCTTTCTTTAAGAAGCAGGGCAATGGGCAAGTGTAAAAAAGTTTGACAAGGGCCAAATTGTGATGATGAAATAGAATGAAGTGGGTCAGATCATTACCAAAACTGCAGCCCTTGTAGAGTGTTCCCGGTCTGTTGGGGTCAGTATTAAGCCAACATCAAGATCATGGGCGGCCAAAGCTCAGTGACACACATGAAGCAAAGGCATTGGTTGCATGCAGCAAAAGGGGGATCAACACACGATTTAGAAGGTGGTCATAATGTAATGTTTGATCGAGGTATGAACAAACAGTCGGATTATCAATAATTTGGTGAAGTGGAAAGTTTTAGAATGTTATTAACAATCACATACACCATCCTAAAAAGTAAATGTTAACTTTTAGCATGAACTGCACACTGGGTCATATACTAAATGAAGACTTAAAAATAGCTATTTGTCAAATGTTTTTGTATATGAAGAAAATGGCCACTTTAAACAGCTTTGGTCGCTGTCTATTTTCGTGCTTTGCTGATTGATTACTGCATTACTTTGCTCCTCTATACACAGCTGCAGTCAGGCCCGGTTCACCTCTCTGCAAACATGTCACCTGACTGTTTCCAGTGCTGGAAACAAATACATATGTAGCACAAACAAACACAAATATCTTTTCCTTCACTGATGATAAGAAAGGCAGCTTTGCATCCGGCGTGTTCATCAAGCACTGACAGATCTTGTCATCTGGTTTTTGTGGGAATGACCATTACTGTCTGAGGGTTTGCAGCATGGTTACAGACAGTAGCAGATATAAGTGGGGTGAAAAAAGCAGAAATGCAGACAACTGCTTTCATTATTTAGATTTATTACTAAAGCAGGGGCAAGATTGTATTAACAGGGGCAATCAGTATACATTTTTTGTAGACTTCAGAGTTAATTATACTGTTGCTATTATGTGTGACATCATGAATAAGGATTAAGCCATTAGAGGAAGCCATGCAAGCTCAAGCCATGACATTACCTCTACTGAGTTTCACAAATGAGCTTGTATGTTTGGGCTCATGAACAGATCATTGTTTTTTCCAAACTTAAGCCTTTCTTTCACATTGGTGAGGTTCATCTTTTTATCATTAGTACAAAAACTTTGTTCCTAAATTTCCAACGCTTGTATCTGAACTTTTTGCTAATTAGTGGTTTGAATCTTCAGGTGAAGACTTTTGCTCATGAAGTCTCCTTCAAACAGTATATTGTGATACCTTCACTCACACCTACCCTGTAGATGTTGTTGCTGATGTCACTAATAGCTTATAGGGTCTTTTTTACAGCACACTCAATGTTTTTCTTGTAATCTGCTATTTCCTTCCTTGGTTTACCTCTGTTACATCTGTTACATCTGTACAAAAGTTCTTCAGAACATTCCAAATGGTTGTACTGTCTATGGTCAATATTTGTTCAATAGCCCTGATTGATTTTTCATCTTCTCTGAGCTTAACAATATCTTGTTTTCCCCCATAGAATGTGATCTAGTTTTCCTGTTGATTACTATTCTAACCATAATTAAACAATCTGCACAGGCAAAACCCAAATTATAAACTGAGTATAGACATTCAACACTTTTTTTGTCTGAAAATGTAAAAGGACACACCTGGACAACAAAACAGACTTATATTTCAATACTTTTGCTCACAAGTAAAATGGGTGGGTTCAGACAAAACTGCTATCTTCTGAACTGTGTTACAGATCCAGATGAAAATATCTGTAAATAAAAGCTGAAATGTTGATCTTTTATCTCATATGCATAGTTTATTGCCAGTTTAAAGCAGAAATGAATTGATCTGCTTCACTCTTTAAATACTTTTGGAGAGGAGTGCATTTTGGAATCATTAAGGTTCTCTGCTATTTATCTGCATGCCTGCAATTTAAGACATGCCAGACAGCAATAATTATAGGACATTTCTTCATGGTATAGCTTTCATTTTAAATGAAAATGATTATTGCTGTTATTTCAGAGGAGACTCGAATTCAACCATTTACTTTATTTTGGAGCTGGGGACAGTCCAACAACACACAGTTCCAATGCCTCTCAATACAAAACACAATGATTTCAAATGTCCCTGGAAAGTTCTATGTGTTTAAACTATAAAAAGGTATTTACTTTTTTTTTTTACCATGAATCGATTACTGTATACAGTCCAAGTAATAGAGGCTTAAGGGCCGTGTTCAAAGGTCCAACCTGAAAGTTTTGAACCAGTCCCTTAATTGCTAGACAACAACTTGCCAGTAAATGAAATTCATTTTAATTAAAATTTAGACTAAAATGAATACAATATGACTACATTACACCATTACGTTTCAAGACCTGGTCTCCACTACAAAGGAAAAAAAAACAACACTGGTGAAAAATAAAATTTCAACTTCTATACTTAAAAAAATCCTACTTAAAAATCCTAAATATCAAGCCTTTTTCTTCTGGGCTTCTTTTTTACTGAAGTAAATTTGCTCAAGTAGTACACACAGTGCAAATGTGTATTGTGATCAGATAAATCAGCATTGCAGGTCTTTTTTGAACAAAAAAGGATGCAGTTTGCCCCAGAAAAAAAGACAAAAAGGATTGTCCAGACATATCAGTTTTTAGCAAGCCCCCATTGTGATCTATGCTTTATTTTGGATTTAAAAGGTTCTTATCCGAAGTAACTCTTTCTCCCAAAAAGGGACAGAATAATTCAATCATAGTTTAAATTGCTGGAATGGTGATCATGATACATATAACAATGCATATCTGGACACAGCGATATCTGATTAGATGTGTAGTCTATATTAAATCCATGTATATCAGAATGAAATCTAAGACAAACGGCTCCAGAGCTAAAGCAAACAATAAGTAGCTAAGCATGCATTCTTGCCAAGTGCCTCCCCAAAGCCTAAATTGTGCTGATAGCATCTGATTTGTAAGTGTTCTTGCAGCAAGATTGCTATAGAGAGGTTTGATCCGTGAAATGAATCGTTGCCAATCTGAAACTGATCCTAAGGATGGGAAAGAGTTATTCCACTTGATCAAACAACTCTATATTGAAGGAATGCATGAAAGTAAAAAGGCACAGTAAAAATTATAACCACAAATCAGACAAATCCAGGATAACATGCAAATAAAATAAAAATAAACTGTTTATTACATTTACTTCAATTTTTATTTGAGCCCATGGTATTACATGTTTCAACTTTATTTTATTTGTTAATAAACATTCATTTCAGCATTGGGTCTGCAACACATTACAAAAAAAGTTGTCACATGGGCAATTGAATGTATGGAGAATTTTGAACAAAAAAATGACCGTTTAAGACATCTTAAGACAAGACAAGAAATAATGGGACAAAATAAAAGCTTAAACACTAAATTACTTAGTATCCTCAGTGCCAAAGTGTCTTTTAAGTGTGGTGAAAAGAAATGACAACATTACAAAATGGTAAATGCTTTACTGTGCCAAAAAGTGCAAATATATTGAAGAAACTACATGTTGTTTATTATTTGCATTTACCATTTCCATACTGTCCGAAATATTCTGATTTGCTGTTGTATCACAAAACTGAGCCACTAAAATTAAATCTGAAAGCCACAGGAAAGACTGTGAGGTATGAGAATAGTCCTCTCTGGTAACATGGGTCAAGACCTAACACACCTCAGATTGGATGAATTATTTCATGAAGGAAGGCATGCCTCATTGGTTACACACATGTTGTAATCAGTCGCAGGTGTGTGTGACAGTCAGAGGTGTTAACTTGTGGGGCCCCGGAACTACAGTCTTAGGGGAGGTCGAGGAACTGAGGTTGTGCACACATGCATATGCCGCATAAACACGTTCACACACACACACACACACACACACACACACACACACACACACACACACACACAGGCTGTGTTTACATTGCAGGTGT
>JAYDZF010000003.1:6770525-6782360 GCA_034509105.1 Microcambeva barbata
TGTTTCACTGCACGGATTGGGTTAAATGCGGAGAACGAATTTCACTGTAAAGTGATTAATAAAGTATAAATCTATCTATCTCTATCTATGTTATGGATTACTAGCTGAGTACGTTAACCAGTAGGGTATGGCTGGCTGTAATACTTTTAATATACTTTCAAAAATTTAATAAATTTGTATATATATGCTCATCTAATCAGGTTGTTTTTCCCTTTTCACTTACTAGATTTTCAGAATGGGTGAGCCACAGCAGGTCAGTGCTCTACCGCTGCCACCGATGCAGTACATCAAGGAATACACGGATGAAAACATACGGAAAGGACTGGCTCCTAAACCACCTCCTCCCATCCGGGACAATTACATGATGTTTGGCAATCCTTTTCAGTGTGATGACCTGATTATTCGTCCTCTGGAGAGCCAAGGCATCGAGCGCCTGCACCCTGTGCAGTTCGACCACAAGCGAGAGCTAAAGAAGCTCAACATGTCCATCCTGGTGAACTTTCTTGACCTCCTGGACATCCTTATCAAGAGCCCGGGGAGCATTAAGCGAGAGGAGAAACTGGAGGACTTGAAACTTTTGTTTGTACACATGCATCACCTGATTAACGAGTATCGACCGCATCAGGCACGTGAGACGTTACGTGTCATGATGGAGGTTCAGAAGAGGCAAAGACTGGAGACCGCAGACCGCTTTCAGAAGCACCTGGAGCGGGTCGTGGAGATGATCCAGAGCTGCCTTGCCTCTCTGCCTGACGATTTGCCCCAGTCTGACTCCTCTAGCATTATTGGAGCAGGAGTCTCAGGTTTAGCGGGAGACATCAAAACTGATCTCATGGATGTTGAGGAGGTCAATGTTAGCTGCATAGCAGGACAGACGGACAAAAATATACCTTCCACCATTAAGAAGGAGAATGTGTGGGACAAAGATGCGGCAATGTGTAGTATCATTGATGAAATGACATAAGGAGCATGTTTGGATATTTTGACTAATCTAAATGGGGTTGTTGAATACAAAAAGTCACAAATAAAATATAAAAACATATTTATCAACAGTTCTATTATTGACTGGTGCCCTATTAAGGGTGGCATTGCATTGCATTGAATTTGGAATATGCTCTTATACTGCAGCCCTGATCCGGATAAAACATTTACTGAAGAGGGATTATTTTTAGTAGTATATTCTGTAATAAATAGGTAAATAATTTAATACAGCCATCAAGAAACACAAGTGGTAGTTCCATACAGCCTCAGTGTCATGGGTTTGATAGGTCCATATGAGTTTTACATATTATATAAAAAGTCCCCAGATTCCCCTCGCATGGGGTTCAAATCCAGGACGTTTTTTTCTTTGAGCCACCGTGCATTTAAATACTAATATAAATATATTCTTTCTATGAGCACCATGCATTTATATACTAATAAAAATATATAATATGATTATCCAAATAGCCATTATAATTGTCAATAACAAGGAGTAAATAGTTTGTAAAAATATATTGATATTTAATTTCATTATCGTGTCGTTTACAGAAGTCTGGTGTTATGAAGAATAAACTTCATAACCAACAAACTTACATAACATAACATACAAACATAATTTGTAGACTGCACAAGTGTCACGGCTGTGTGACACTTAATATGGTTGTGCCAGACATGGTTCTATTGTCTCTAGCTTTCCCCTGTTGTTCAGGTTGAATCACTGACCTACACTGAACAACTGCATACATAACTTTAGGTAAGTTGACTTCCTGAAAGGTGGCCCAGATTAAACTTCCTGCCATTGTGGTTTTATGATTAGCTGGCACTTGATGAGTTGATGCCAAAGGTCTCAAAACAATTTAAACATTTTCTGCAGCTTGTCCTTTTGTTGCTAAACGATCTAAACACAAACTTTTTTTGTCATTTCATTGTGTACCCTTGATAGCTAAACTGCCATTTTCACATCTATACAAGTCTGTGAACTAAAAGCTCATGGAACATCAAGTAAACTTTACTTTAATTTACTGTACTTAAAATACAGTAAACCATGGACCAAGCCTGCTGTGCAAGAATGCTTTGCTCTTAACTGACAAATTAAAAGTACCAGTTTTCACTTGTGTGACAGCTTATTTAAAGCTTTCTTGACTGGGCCTTGTTCGCAATGTTCCAGCAACTTTGACATTTAACCAATTGTCAACAAAAATAACTAGTACATGCAACACTTTATATCTACACCCCATATGCCAATTCCACATAGGATTCATTTCAATTTTATAGAATCAACAGTGTTTTTTGGTTTAATTCAGACAATATCGTATTTAAAACAAAGATTTTAGTCTAGCAAATACAATTCTAACCCCTTCATGCAAAAATAAGTAAAATAAAATAAATAAATTAGACCAGTCCTATGAAAAAAACAAACTAACTACATATTACCTATGCACATACAGCACTGGTTATAAAACACAACCTGTTTCACAATAGAAGGTGTGGTCCTTGTTTGTGTAACTATCATAAGTTCAAAATCTTACCTTTAGAGCCTATTTACCTTTGTAAATTATGTTCATAGAAAACAATTGTGAATAACAAGAATGTTGGACAGCCTAAAAGCATGGCATTGAAAGTGCTGTGTACAGGTCAGTTTCCCAAAAACTAGTTTAATTCAAAAAATATCTTAATATATAAATATTATATAAATAAAAATGTATCAATATGTTGATTTAAATATTGTTGAATAATTATGTCAATGAAAAAAAACCTCCCTGAACTGCCTTGGCTCAATGATTGGATTTGATACAAGAAGCTAGGTAAGTAAGAACTCCACGTTTAAAGCTTAAATGGACAAAATGTAAATGTATTTCAATAGTTATAAACGATATATTTGATGTCAGCGAGTACAAAATTCATATATATTTATAAATATATGTTATATATATATATATATTAAACAGACCTAGCTTCAAGAGGTAGCTTCAATGGTTATGAAACGCAAACCTAGCTGTTTCACAACAGGGTGGCACGCGCTCCTCGTAGCCAATAGAAAACGCGCTGCTCGGTCACGTGGTCTTTATTTACGTAACTTAAAGGTGTCAGTGTACGGAGAAGCTTTCTGCGTCTGTTCCTGGGTTTTAAGCTGTTTAACCCGTTTTGACGATCTAATAATTTATTAGGATTATTTAGAATTTAATCTGGAGGTCATCGTACATTTATTCGGAGATAAGAACAATTTTACAGTAGCGCTGCCCAGACTGGATTTTTGGGACCCTTTGCTCATCCATCATGCCGAAAGAAGAAGAAACGATAGTAAAACTGAGACGCGGACACGAATCCGATTGGATTGGATAAATCTGGTGCAACGTTATTAAATATTGATATTTATTTGACTGTCAGGTCTGCAAAAACAACAATCGATTGATTTCAGCGATACATAGGGAAAAGTCAACGGATCAAGCTCAGGAACACTGATCGGCACATACGGGGACAAATCTGCACGTATACTCCAAGACAGTATTTAATTATATAGATTTGATTATATAGATTTGATTATTATACGTGCACTATGGAGCTGCTGGACTGTCCCATGTGTTTATTTCCTCTATGTGAACCAGTCACAGTAACCTGCGGTCACTCTTTCTGTCGACGGTGCATTATGGGAGTCTGGGTGCCATCCAGATGCCAAGTCTGCAAAGAGAAACTCAAGCAGAAGGACCTTAAAAACCTAAAAAATAATGTTTTGCTCTTTGGGATTGTTGAGAAATGCTTCTCGGAGCACACACAGACTAGGTGCCGTATTCAGGAGAAGCTCAGGACGCACGATTTCACCGAAGCATTGCGCATAACCGAGCACGCTATACACACAGGTAAGATCTGGGTTCATGACCTCGGGAATCAGTGCAAACTCTGAAGGCAGGACAATGCATAATTATGTTTAGTGGGTAGCACTGAGAAGGTCCTGGGTTCGATCCCCAGGTGGGGCAATCTAGGTCCTTCAGGTAACTGTGATGGACTGGCGCCCCATCCAAGGTGTTACATTGTGCCTTATGAAGAGCTGGGATAGACTCCAGCACCCCTCCCCGACCCTAATTAGGATAAGGGATAAAAAAAGGAACTGAACTGATAAATATTTATTTTGTTTGCTTTGGAACAATGAAAAAAAAACTTTGGGTTAAAACTAAATAAGTCTGAGATAATTCTGTGGAAAAGTGAAATCAATTGCCATGAATGAGTTTCTATTAGGGATGAAACGAGTCATTAAAGAATCGATTCACACGAGGCATGATTCAAATCGGTATTTATTTTTATTCACTTCTAACAGCAGATGGCGCAGCTGCTGTTCACTTGATTGCACGAAGTTGCAAAATTATTACAAATTTGTTTTGCATAGTTAACAGTAGTTAGTAATAGCATTGGCATGATCACCACCACTGGATACCTAATGTGTTTTAATTAATTGTTAATTTGATTTAATAACCCTTTTGATTTATGGCCCATATGGCACATTTTTGCATGACTATACAATTTAGGAAAAACATGTGTCATTTATAGGAAATGGGATGTATCAGTGGTGAAATAAATTGTTCCAGTTCCATAATTTAAAATGAGTTTGTATTTAGTTAAATAATACAGACTTGCATTGGTCAGTAAACTTTTGGAAAGTTTACTGGGTCTGTGGATGAAATATCGTAAACATATGACACGTTTAGCAATAAATTGAACCCGTTTTATAACGAAGTCAGTTTTATAACAAAGTCTAACGTGAACTGTGTGGTATTGAGGTTTAATTACAGGCTGGGCCGTTGTGTTCCTCAGAGGAACTTCGACTGACTGGCTTTCAGTATATTTTCCTGCTTGTGTAACAGTATGATCTTATGACGCGTCTTCATTTCTGGCAACATCAGTGTGTTATGATTGCATAAAATAGCATCAATGTGTGGAATTTGCTTTTGTTTTCATATTCATGCTGACACCATTGCATCTTACTGCTTTCTATGTATTGCTTACAAAAGGCTAAAAATGAATATGGGACTTGTAGTCTGGCCAACATTAAAACTTATATCGTTTGTGTCAGGAGCGTTGTAGGAGGCCTATTTCTACAGGGTTATGTTCTTGAAAAGGTGTGACTATGCTTATTTTTACTCATTCATTATAATTGGTATCCCCTCCTTCAGATCCTGACAATGTGAGTCTGAAAGTATGGCGAGCTGAGGCCTGGTGGGGACTCCAGCGCTTTTCTGAAGCTCTCCAGGACCTGGAAGATTTGTGCAGTGCTAGGCCGAACTGGACTGAGGTAAAGGCTGGCGTGATGCCCAACTCTCCTCTGAGTGAAAATATTTTAATGATTTAGAGAGTGAGATGTGTTGGACTGAAATGAGATGCAGCAAGTTGTATTTTTAGACAATGACCTGACCAATGTGGTGGAGTTTTTTTTATAACCTTAAATAAAACAATATAAAAGCTTGAACAGTTTGAACTCTGAGTATCTTTTAACTAAGTTACTAACAAAAAGTATCAAGTTTTTTAGAATACAGTTTTCACCACTGTGCAGGGGAATCTGTCTTCGGCATTTTAACCCAATCCGTGCAGGACACATACACACTAGTGAACACTAGGGGACATGGAGTGATGAGTATGAGTAAATTTAGCAGAATAATTAAACTATTTGATACAGTACAACTCCAAATAAACAAAAAAGGAACATTTTAGAATGCAAGAAAAATAAAAGTTCTGAGTTATGTATCTACTTTCATTGCAAATAGTTTGTTCTCCACGTGTCCAGTACTCCGGTTTCCTCCCACACTCCAAAGACATGCTACCAGCTTGATTGAAGACACTGAATTGGCCTGTAGGTACTTGCGATAGACCGGCGCCCCATCCAGGGTGTAACCATATGCCTTGCGCCCGTTGGTATAGCTGGTATAGGCTCCAGCACCCCTTCCCAACCCTAATTAGAATAAGGGATTAAAGACAATGAACTGAACTGAAAATAAAAGCCTTGTCCAGAAAAAGCGTTTTATTTCTCTGGGCTCTGAGCAACTAGGATGAACCATCAAACAGTGCAAATGTGCATTATGGCCATATGAATCAGCATTCCAGATCTTTTCTGAAAAAAAGGATGCTGTGTGCTCCGAACGAAGATGAAAAGGACCACCCAGACTGTACTATGCAGTATGTCCAAAAGCCAGGGTCTGTCATGGAATGGGGATGCACCAGTGACCAAAAGTCATGTACACTTCTGTGATGCAGCAATAATGGTGCAAAACATCATGCTGCACACAGTACACAGGCATTTGTGTAGAAGAAGAGGGTACAAGTACTGGACTGACCTCCCTGCAGTCCTGACCCGTCCTCAATATAGAATGTTTGGAAAATTTTGAGACCACGATTATTCTGTACTGTTAAGTCAAGTCAAATCTTTTTTTACAATAGATACCACAAAGCTGCTTTACAGAGTTTAGAACAAACCAGACCATAAAAACCCTTGTTGAGCAAGCCGAGGGCGGCTGTGGCAAGGAAGAACTCTCTAAAAATACAGAGAGAAACCTTGAGAGAAACCAGACTCAGCGGGGAACCATACTTCTTGGGTGGACTGGATGATCTGTTAAATGTAGGATTTTTAGGATTTACACAATCCACGCAAACAATACAATGCTATTTGAGTTCTTCATTATTTTCTTTTTTCATTGTAGTTTAAGTGTTTCAGGTTTTGGTCCCATTCTTTCTGCAATCACTTGGTTACAGGTCTGAAATGCAGGAATGGGTGCTTAATAATAAATGTAATTTAGTTGAGGAGACAAAAAATGGGCTCATACTTTCTGTAATCAAATTAAAGTCAAAGTAAACGTAAGAGACATTTTTATTTGCATCTTCTGATGTTCAATGGTGAAATATGAAAATGTAGTTCAATGCTAATGCTTGTTTTCATAGTTTGTGACCATTTTCCTGTACTAAAATGTTGTGGCTAGGTGTTCTTTCGAAAAGGGAATGTTCTGCTGGAGTTGGGGAGGAAGACAGAAGCCCTGGTGCAGTTCCACAGCTGTCTGAAACAGCAGTCTGATTTTGCTCCAGCTAAGGACCAGATCAAAAAGGTAGGTATGTGTAATATTGTGCACTGAGGTTTGTTGCATTGGGGTGGGTGGTTGGGGTTTGCAGCAATTAAATGGACTAACATTTTATCACTAAGATCTGAGGATCTGAACTCATCTGGGCTATCGGGCAGTCAGTCATCATGATAGATAGTTTGGGCTGAACTAGGTTAGTCAGTGGGAGGGGATGTTGCAGGTGCACTCTCAGCGCTGGTCCCAGGAAGGGCTTCCAGCATTAGACCATGTTTGAGTTTAGATGGCTTTATGTATTAATTTTTTTTTTCGAAATTAGTTACTGTATGACCAACTTAGAGTTTTCTTGAATTTATGACATTACTAGCAATAAAACTTCAAAATGAACTAAATAAATAAATAGCAATCACTTATACATGGTCACCTTTCTTTGTGAGGTAGTCCACCCAGCATCTTACCATTTCAATGCTTCACCAAAAATGTTTTTGGTTGACTATGTGGCCACTGATTTTATTATGCCATGGAAATCTACATCTCAAAATGTCTTTGAGCATCCAAAAAGGTGGAAATCAGATTGCACTAAATCCAGACTATACGCTCTCTCAGACCTGACCAGTTCAGACTACTCCTGTCCTCATGGTTTCCAATCATGTTGTCTTTTTTTGTGATGTATTCTGTATTACAAATAATATTTATCATTTGGATTTTTGTTGCTGTACAGATATTGGAGACAGAGGGGCTGGTCATACCAGAGGATGTCCCCCAGATCCTGGATACTGTGAATGAGTATCTTAGGGAATTTTCTTTTAGCACAAGTGATTCAGCTTTCACTGATGGGCTATTATTATCCAGTAACTGTTCTGAGGACAGAGTGGACTGTCAGCAGGTGAAAGAAACTTATTACTATCGTTTCATCAATATATCTATATATGTGTATGTATGTATGTGTTACACATAAATCACAATTTTTACAAGCTTGGATTCAGTCAAAAATGCATTTTTTGCAAAAAGACAGTCACAAAGAATTACACAGAAAAATGCAGAGGTAAAGAAAGAAACACAAAGACAAAGAAGTACAAAGAAAAAGAGTCAAATGCAAAGAAAAAGACAGACGTAAAGTGTAAGAGACAGAAGAAAACAACAGACGCAAAAAAGGACAAAGAAAAACAGAAAAAAATATAAATGCAAAGAAAAAAAACAGATGTAAACAAAAGACAGACACAAAGATTTAGACACAAAGGCAGGCATGAGGTACTGAATACACTGTATGTTCACAGACACATCAGAAACAGCTGTGAGTCATAAGTTGGGGAACCAATCGGAAATATGTTTACATGTGTAGAAACCACCAATCATTAGTGGCACATGTAGTAAAATAATACAACAAATCCTCTTTTAATTAAATGTTCCTTTGTTTCCTTCTTTACCAGACTGCATCTCACCTAAATCATGACCCCAGTACAGAGGGCTGTTTGAGTCTTTGCCAGACTGTTTCCTTCCATCCTGCTGTCCCCATGGCTGAGGATGATAAAGAGCTCATGGTAAATAAAGAGAACAGGCAACCAAAAGGTGGGGAATGTTTTAAAGTTTGGTTCCAGCTGGGGATTTGAACCCTGCTTCCTGGTGAAAAAGGTCTACCACATTTGTTTGACCCTGTGTTCTTAACTCTTGAAGATCCATGCCTGGTGGAGGGAAAATCTCTTAACGTTCTGACAGTGTCTGAATTCGAGTGTCCTCTCTGCATCAGGTTAATGCAGTTATACTCAAACATGACCTATGACCTCTGAATTAACTGAGTGGATTCAAACAATTCATGCCATGTAATCTTTTTTTGTTTAAGAATTTTTCATGAGCCGGTTACGACTCCCTGTGGCCACACGTTTTGCAAGACCTGTATCGAGAGAAGTCTTGACCATAACCTGCGCTGTCCACTCTGTAAACAACCACTACAGGAAGTGAGTATCAACCTGCAAATCATTATATATTGATTATTTTTGCTAAGCTAACCTGAATGCTGTTATTTATCACAACTATCAATGGAAAGATTCTTAATCTATGCTAATCTAATGAGTCCTGGGATTTTAACCGATTCTAAAATCAGTTCTTCGACTGGGCAGCCAGGTTTCCTCTAGTGGGCACAATTGGCCGAGCATGCGTAAGCAGAATTGTCTATTATTTATCCAGTATTATTTGTTAAGTAAATTACTATTCCTTCCTTTTGCTCCACCCGATCTGATGAATGTCCACTCATGGCTGCTTCTTTTTACCAGACAGTGGTGAATTCGTATGAATTTCATTCTTCTACTAGAGTGATAAACTGTGCATTTGTTAAATCTTTCACCACTCATACATGCAACTCGATCAGTCCCCAAACCAAAGAGACCCCTCCATTTATATTTTTTACCTTTAGCAGATGCCCTTATCTGAAATGACTTACAATGTACAGTCTGTGCAATTGAGGTTTAAAGGTCTTGCTCAAGGGCCTAACAGTGGCAACTTGGCAATGGTGGAACTTGAACCAGTGACCTTCTGGGGACTATTCTAGTACCTTAACCAACAGGCTTTGTCTTTTTTACCATTGCTTTATTCTGGTCTGGGTTGCTTTGTGTCTAATTTCCTATTTTCCCCAAGCCACAAGCTTTCTAACTGAGCATGTTTGGAGTCCAGCCAGGCCACTATATTCACTCATGTTGGAACTCAAGCTTCCCACAGGGCTGAGCGAGTGTATTACAACACTGCACTGAATGTATTTCATTTAGATTTAAAGTGAAATGGTCAGTGGCAAAACTTTTTTGTCATGTGAACTACTACAAAACTGAGGAACCACAAGTCATGACACAGTAGAAGTATAAGCTGACACTATTTTTAACGATAATCATGAGAAACAAAGGACAAATTCCTAATCTACACTAATGTAATGACACAACCACAAGACATACTGCTAGTCATTATTCAAAAACAATAATAGTCAAAGGAACAAAAACAACAATGTATTTGGTAAACCTTTATGTAATTTGAAAAGTTATACTTCATCCAAACTCCATGCTTCACTTCTACCACTTGTATCTTCAGAGTAATGTCTTTAGGGGTTGTACTAAACTTAAGTATAGAGAAAATCCATGCTAACTCAAAGATAATACATGAATACACCAATAGTAACTGAGGGCAATGTTGAAACTCAAAGAATCAGAATGTTTGCCAGTATCAGGTACCAAGTATCCAAGGAATTTCGTTGCATTTGTGCCACACCCACATCTAGTGGGACACAGTGCCACCGAATGTTTATACTTAATATCCAAGCTCACTGAAAAGTGCTCTGGTTTGTTAACAAGGCATTGGTGATAAAAGGTTCTTACTATTTTTAGCTGGAATAAAAATGTGCAGTTATTTTGAATGTCGTGTCTCATCTTTTCTGTGCTTGTATATAATTGCTTTATTTCCTGTGTTAGTATTTAAAGAACAGGAAATACAACCCCACCGTGCTGCTTCAAGACATCATGTCTCGCCTCTTCCCACAGCTGCTAGCTGAGAGGAAACAGGTGCATGACACAGAGATGGCCGAGCTTTCCAAGTGAGTACTGAAAAGTGAAAACATAGATCTCCATGTATTTTATTTCCTATGTTTAAAGGGAAGCAAAAGACCTTTGCAATGGCGGGTTAAGGGTCTTGTTTAACAGTTGAACCAGCAACCCTCTGGTGACTAGTCTAGTACCTTAACTGCTAGGCTAAAAAGGTGGGAAACTTTTGCTTTGTTGTATATCTAATCAACTCTGGAGTTGCAATGTTTTTAAGATTGCTTTATCCTGGCCTGTGGGTTTCAGTGGGTCTGGAAGGGCTAAAGTTTAGTAAAAATAAAGGATCTGCTCCTGATCCCAAACATACAAGCTCATCTGTGTCAGGTGAAACACACAGCTAATGTCATGGCTTGAGCTTGCATGGCGTCTTCTGATGGGCTCAGTGATCTTCATTGATGATGTTATGTATGATACCAGCAGTATAATGAACTTGAAAGTGTACAAAAACACTGTAAATTTAAAGAAATATGCATCTAAACTGATTGGCTTATTCTTCATCTAGAAGCAAGAAAAATACCCTAAACACTGCCAGAACTACAAAGGAGTTCATCAGGGCATAAAGTGGAATGTTTTAGACGGGCCTAGTTAATCTCTAGACTTAAACCCTATAGGACATGCATGGTACCACCTAAAGAGAAGTAACCCACATCACAAAAAAGAATGAAAACGTTAAGTGATGTCAGTGGGTCACAGGCTTGATACAGTTATTACAAACAAAGGGGTTGCCACTAAATATTCAATTTGAGCTATTTTAAGTTTATCTGTTCCAATATTTTTGCTCACAAATATAATTGGGTGAGTTCAGACAAAAGGTTCAATCTTCCAAACTGTGTATTAGATCTAGATGCAAATACCTGGAAGTAATATTTTATTTTTTTTTACCTCATATGAATCTTTACATGTCAATGTCTTGTAATTGCATCACCTATGATGAATCCCTACATCCAGCCTATCAAACGAGCCAATTATTATCCGTGTAGCCACCGAGCTCAAGTGTTCCTTCTCTTTTCATGTCCTTTCACCTTTTTTGTCCAGCTTGACCAAGGACATCCCGATCTTTGTGTGCACTGTGGCTTACCCTGGGATCCCATGCCCGCTGCATGTCTTCGAGCCACGATACCGCTTGATGATGCGTCGCTGCATGGAGACCGGCACTAAGAAGTTCGGCATGTGCAACTACGAGCACGGCAAAGGGTGAGGATTGTCTTAAACAGAAATATTCCACT
>JAYDZF010000003.1:6788570-6802064 GCA_034509105.1 Microcambeva barbata
ATATATATATATATATATATATATATATATATATATATATATATATATATATGTAGATACTGTGCCTTGCAGGCTTCAAACATTTCAGGCTTCAAACATATGAAATTTTTTTTTTTTGTGAAGAATCAACAAGTGGGATACAGTTGTGAAGTGGAACGAAATTTATTGTATATTTTAAACTTTTTTTAGAAATAAAAAACTGAAAATAGGGGCGTGCAATATTATTCAGCCCCTTTACTTTCCGTGCAGCAAACTCACTCCAGATGTTCATTGAATGATCCAATGTTGACCTAAATGACTGTTGATAATAAATATAATCCACCTGTGTTTAATCAAGTCTCCGTATAAATATACCTGCTCTGTGTTCTAAAAGTCTCAGAGTTCTGTTTAAAGCTCAGAGCATCATGAAGACCAAGGAACACACCAGGCAGGTCCGAGTTACTGCTGTGGAAAAGTTTAAAGCTGGATTTGGATACAAAAAGATTTCCCATACAGAAAGATTTTTAGATACAAAAAGATTTCCCTGAATGAGCACTGTGCAAGCGATCATATTGAAATGGAAGGAGTATCAGACCACTGCAAATCTACCAAGACCTGGCCATCCCTCTAAACTTTCAGCTCAAACAAGGAGAAGACTGATCAGAGATGCAGCGAAGAGGCCCATGATCACTCTGGATGAACTGCATAGATCTACAGCAGAGGTGGAAGACTCTGTCCATAGGACAACTATCAGTCATACACTGCACAAATCTGGCCTTTATGGAAGAGTGGCAAGAAGAAAGCCATTTCTCAAAGATATCCATAAAAGGTCTCGTTTAAAGCCACCTGGGAGACACACCAAACATGTGGAAGAAGGTGCTCTGGTCAGATGAAACCAAAATCGAGCTTTTTGGCCACAATGAAAAATGTTATGTTTGGCGTAAAAGCAACACAGCTCACCCTCAACACACCATCCCCACATGGTGGTGGCAGCATCATGGTTTGGGCCTGCTTTTCTTCAGCAGGAACAGGGAAGATGGATGGAGCCAAATACAGGACCATTCTGGAAGAAAACCTGTTGGAGTCTGCAAAAGACCTGAGACTGGGACAGAGATTTATCTTCCCACAAGACAATAATCCAAAACATGAAGCAAAATCTACAATGGAATGGTTCACAAATAAACCTATCCAGGTGTTAGAATGGTCAAGTCTAGACCTTAATCCAATCGAGAATCTGTGGAAAGAGCTGAAAATTGCTGTTAACAAACACTCTCCATCCAACCTCACTGAGCTCGAGCTGTTTTGCAAGGAAGAATGCGCAAAACATCTCTCGATGTGCAAAACGGATTGAGACATACCCCAAGCGACTTGCAGCTGTAATCGCAGCAAAAGGTGGCGCTACAAAGTGTTAATGCAAGGGAGCCGAATAATTAACGCCCCACTTTTCAGTTTTTCATTTCTAAGAAAAGTTTACTGGTGGTCAAAATGTAATGCCTGGTCCATGTATATAAAAACGCCCACAAACATTTACATGGTGCCACTGCCACCTTGCAAAATTCAATTCTTACATTTGAGTGCAAAAGTTTGTAATATTTTTAGCAATACAAAGTAGAGATTAAAAAAAATAAGATAAAAATAATACAACCTTAAAGTCGTATCTCCTTCCCTAAAAATAACACAAATGCTGTTATAAATCCGGTTCCTTTGAACAGTGTTATTGGCCAACTCTGCAATAGATTAGCTCTGACTACATCAGTTCTGGCCTTGTGTCCAAGGTTTTTGCATTAACTCTTTATTAGGTACTTCAGTCTGATTTGTAAATTATTGCTTATAAGGTACAAAACGGATAACCTGGTTGGTAAAGTACATGGTATGGAATTTTGTGTGAGTGTGTGTGCGGGGGCATTTACTTTAAATGTTGGTTTATATATGGTGTATCAAACAGATAACAGTATTATGATCCAAACTATGCTCACAGAAGATTCAAAGAAGGCTGGAACATTGATAATTCAATAGATAGTCGGCACTGTTTGCCATGTGCATAAATAAAATGTACATTTCTAGGATCAATTCCACAATATTGTTTACTTCTGACATGGCAACAATCCATCATGGAACAAGGGTGTTTTAAAGATGGTAGTAATGTTTTTGGCAGGTAAATACAAAACTTCTCAAAAATCAGTAAAGTATGGACATTTTAATTTAGCAAAATATATTAATACCTGTGTCTGCATGGGTTTCCCCCGGGTACTCCGGTTTCCTCCCACAGTCCCAAGACATGCTACCAGGTTAATTGGAGACACTGAATTGTCCTGTACCTGCGATGGACTGGTGCTCCATCTAGGGTGTTACCTTGAGCCTTGCGCCCAATGAAAGCTGGGATAGGCTCCAGCACCCCACCCTGACCATAATTAGGATAAGGGGTTAAGACAATGAAGATAAAGAAGATGATGAGAAAATATATTAATGGAAAAAAACACGAAAAAAAGAAAATGCAGCAAAAATCTTACATTAAAATAATAAGAGATTCTTTTTTAAAGAAAGAAAAAAAACTTAAAATACAGATAATTTAATCATTTTGTACTGATATTTTAACAATATATGAACTAGAGTTTGACATGAATTTACTTTAAATAAGTTACCTTTTCAAATCCAGTTTTATTTTGATGCATTTAAAATGTGCTCATATAAAAAAGTAATGTTTAATAATCTAACATCATGTACCTCATATTTATTAAATTATTATGAACAGTTATAGCAGGCATTGAAAACATGCTACTAACCAATATGTACATTTGATCTGCATTTGGTCTCCAGTACCTAAATGAGTTACAGTTATTCTATGAATTACAATAGTATTATTTACAATACAAAAAATGATTTTCACACATCACAAACAAAACAATATGTTTTTCTTTCTGCCCTGAGAGTTTTCTATGTCAAAGTTTTTCACCTGAACAGCAGTGCTTGCCTTTGACTTGATTCGATTTTGCCATTAACAAGCTCCATATTCATAACAGACCAGCTTTCTGACCCAAACTAAAGGCCTGTTGTCCATGTAAGGCAGGCTAGCAGCATTAGTGTAATTAACTGAGCAGTGGATGTGCAACTTAGCCTGTTAGCACTGGTAGTGGAAATGCTGGTGCACTTTTCCTTCCACATGTGCATGTGTGTGTGTATGTGTGTGTGTTTGAACGTCCATGTAGACCTTAGAGTAAGCCTTCGGGGGCCTGCCTAGGCCTGAGGCTCCTATTCCCATGAGTCTGCGTGAGGGGAAATCAGGACTGGCCTGGCTGGGAATGCTGGGATCTTTGTCAGGGCCATGGCATTCTCTGTAAGACATGGGCCTTGGGGGTAGAGAGTTGTTCCTCAGGCGACTGTGACAGAGCCACAACACAATGGTGCCAACCATGAGCAAAGCCGCTGCTGGAATGCCAATGATCAGAGGCCATGGCAGACCAGAGTTCAGGTGTGCAGGAGAAACTGGCTTCTCTACCTGTTGACCTACACACACACACACACACAGTAGTTCAGCAATGGCACATCACATTAACAATAACTTATCAAAAACGATATCACTTTATAGCCAACAGTATGTGGATCTATTGATTCAGGGGTTCTAGTTACACCCATTGCTATATATTGCTGAATATTGACACCCCTCCCCCCTCCAAAAAAAAAAAAAAAACAAGAAAAAAAAACATTTATGTAATATCTGCGGCTGGATTGTCAGATTTCTAAACTGTAAATGCAGTAACAAAAACCATTCGCATGTACACTTGTAGGTGACCAATAGAACATTCATCTGTTAACCAAAGAGTCTTAGCTATGCATGTAACATTTAGTTCAAGCAGTCTTTTTGGAATATTGTAATATGAATACTTCCAATTATGCCTTATACATGACACCAATTTTAAGCAATTGTGGGTTATGTATTCCTGACTAACTCATTCATTCCTGATAATAAGGAATGAATAAGTGAATTTCCTACTAAATAAATATTTGGTGTAGCTAATGAACAGCACCAGTATAGTGATTAATAATAATGATAATAATTATAATTAGGTTCTTTAAAAATATTGTGCAGTGTTAAATAGTTAATTCATTCACACATTGTCACCAATCTTTGCCATGCATTTCCCCCCAAATGATACCATTTTACAGTTAACAGTTATCCTTTATAATTAACAATAGTAATAATAATAACAAAATAGAAAAATATTAATAATAATAACAATAAAGATGGCAAATATTTAAACAGACACACATACCTGCGAGCACAGTGAGGTAAGCACTCCGAAAACTGTAGCCCATGGTGTTTGCTCCGAGACAGATGTACATGCCTGCATCTTCATCTCGTGCTTTGACAATGGCTAATTTGTTAACATGTGATCCATCATCACGTGACCAAACCTCTCCAGAGGGCAACACCATGAAGTGTTGACCTCCAATTTCCAGTGTGGTGTTGTAGCGCCGCTCTGTGCCTGGCTCAAGACGCTTCAGCCACTGGATGACAGGCAGGACATCACTGTGGACCTTACACTGAAACAATGCTGTTCCTCCAAGCCTCACTGTTGTGTTAAGCGGGTGTGTGCCAGTCAGCACAGGCTTGGTGTTTGTACGCTCTAAAATGAAAAAGAATGATAGTGCAAATTGTTTTTATAAATGTGGTATGTTTTGTAGTTTGCTTTAAAACTTCATTTCATTAAAATAGTTCTGCTTTTTTAATTTTATATAATGGAATACAATACAATTGTACTCCATATTAGAAAAACGGAAAATATATAGTCACAGACAGTGTGAATCCAAGATGTTGTTTCCAAGATGTTTCATCTTTTGTCTGCTCAGTTTGGCAACAAAGTACAATTATGTAATTGTAACTCAAAGAAAGTTTGGAAGGTATTTTCAAAATATTTTAGTGATAATCTAGCTATCTATCTGTCTGTCTGTCTGTCTGTCTGTATATTTTGCTACCTTGCATGTACACCTAATGTAAACAAAACTTGAATGTTTGACTCTGAAGTTGGTAACATCAAAAAACTAACATGAAAATGAGTCTATGTAACATGCATTGAATCAATCCAAGAAAATTCAGTACTGGAAAAACAAAGGCTTTGAAATGACAAAATCTGATGACACAACTGTACTTCCATAGCCACTCGGCAATAGTTGATATAAACACATGGGCAAGGGATTACTTTGACAAACCTTTGGCCGGCCTGCAGTCCTGACCCGTCTCCAGTAGACAATGTGTGGAGAATGTTTAAACAAAATATGTGTCACTGAGGAAAATGCACTCTTTTATATCTTATGCATGTTTTGCAGGAAGAAGTTAAAACACTAAATTGGTATTGCACTGTTTGTGGTGTCTGTCACATTGGATAAATACATCTGCTGACTGCTGCAAATGTAAATGTAATCGTGTGTGCCAAAATGAAATATTTTTTGGAATATGTTGCAGGCTTGAATTGTAAGAGTAAATACTTCTTATTTAAAAACAAATGTTTACCAGACAAAAAATTAAATATCTCAGGTTCATACTGTCTGCTGGAAAAAGAAGTCCAGAAAATGAAAGAAAGAAAAGATTTCATTATTATTTGCATTTGTTGGACCTAATAAGCAGATAAAGTACAGCCAGTCCATGAGAGGGGAGGGGTGTGGGACTAGGGTGAATTTGCAGAGGGTATAGGTTTTACAGGGGGGGTTTGGTTCTTGGTCTTGTTGTCCTAAACTCTGTAAAGCTGCTTTGTGACAATGTCTATTGTAAAAAGCGCTATAAAAATAAATTGACTTGACTTGACTATAGAGGAAAGAGGTCAGCCATTGAAAGTTGGCCAAGGGGAGCAAGCCCAGTTGGTTTAGGGTAGATTAGAGACACTTAACTTTAAATTAGCTGGGTATCCTGTGGAACTTGATACTAAGGCCATGTTGTGAAGAATAGTGGTTATATCGTGTGTTTGTAAGTATAAGCTGACAGCATATGGCAAAGGAATGACAGAGCTGATTAAAACCACACACCACTGATGTGATTGTGCAGGCACTGGGGAGTTGGCAAAGACCACCCCAGAATTGAGAATTCAAGACTGGAGCTTTCCTTTGGGTTACATTGCTTGGTGTGTGAGTGTGGTGTGCCTGCCTGAAGTAAGCTTCTGTTAGTACTAGTAAAGTTCATTGAGATTTAGGAAACATTTGAAGATGTGTGGCATTTTCAGGAACCTTGCTGTTTAGAAGAAAACTAACAAACTTACCAATAACATCCAGCTTATAGGTGTAATTGATGTAGCCGGCAGCATTGAACACACGGCAGGTGTAGTGGGCACTGTTTTGCGGCTGTAGGTTTTTCAAAGTGAGCGTCCACTGAGGCCGTTTGTTTTGGGTGGGAGAGGGTAGCTTCTCCTGATCCTTCCACCAGCTAATACATGGTGCCGGGTTTCCAGTAGCCATGCAATTTAGGCGCACTGTACTGCCTACTGGCTGCTCCCGAAAACGGCGCTGCATCTTTCTGGATTGGCTAAACCTGGGCTTTACTGTGAATACAATTCAATTTGAATCAGTTCAGTTAATCTCAGTTCAAATCAAAAGTCCAGGCTCTGCTATACAAGACCCATTTTATGGCTGACTCTGCGCTCTGACCCCAGTTGTGTATATGTACAGGGGTTGGACAGTGAAACTGAAACACCTGTCATTTTAGTGTGAGAGGTTTCATGGCTAAATTGGACCAGTCTGGTGGCCAAACTTCATTAATTGCACATTGCACCAGTAAGAGCAGAGTGTGAAGGTTCAATTAGCAGGGTAAGAGCACAGTTTTGCTCAAAATATTGCAATACACACACCATTATTGGTGACAAAAGAGGACAATTTGTTTGTGCATGTCTTGCTGGCGCATCTATGACCAAGACAGCAAGTCTTTGTGTTGTATCATGAGCCACTTTGGGGTGTTTGGGGGAACGAGTCAGAAAACGTTTTCCTCCACCAGCATCACGTAGTGACCTGGCCACTATCTTGCAAGAAGAATGAATTAAAATCCCTCTGACCACTGTGCAAGACTTGTATATGTCATTCCCAAGGCGAATTGACGCTGTATTGGCCGCAAAAGGAGGCCCTACCCCATACTAATAAATTATTGTGAAACCATGTGTTTCAGTTTCATTGTCCAACCCCTGTATGTGACAAATTAAAGATTGTTCTATTCTAGCAGACAAGGGTATCCATACAGTATGGGGCCCAAGGTTGGAGAAACATTCTGCATGATCCACAAATTAACTGACATTAAATCAGTAGAGCAATTATGGGATGCGGTTTAGAGGTTCATTGACACCCGAGAACCTGCATCTACAAACAGCACTGTGCTGTGGGTCGCTCTCCAGATTGTGTGTGTGTGTGTGTGTGTGTGTGTGTGTGTGTGTGTGTGTGTGTGTTCGTGTGTGTGTTATGTGTGTGTGTGTCTGTCTGTCTGTCTGTCTGTGTTTGTGCTGGTGGATGTACCATGATGCTGCCTGGTTGATTCTGCTGATGTTGATTCAAGGCAAAGCTCTTCAACAGCTGAAGGAGGTTTGGTTGGTGTCATTGCTGAAAGGAATATAATCAAAATGAATCAATCATGTTAAACTTGACAAAAGAAACTATATATATATATATATATATAGGAATTGAATTGAACTAAATACATTCATACTGTGTGTGTGTATATATATATATATACACACACACACACACACACACAGTATGAATGTATTTCAATTCCAATTCAGTTTACATTTCACCATTAATATTGTCATCACAGACGTATAAATTAACTAATGGCAATGACACAACGATGACTGGATATTGCTTTTTTGTCTTTGGTTTAGAGCACACAACAGCTATTTCTTCCAAAAATACCTGGAATAATGATATAAAACATTTTTTTATTAAATTTGCACAATTGCACTCATACTTTTTCTCAAGAATTGTGAGAAGCCTTCTCAGAGGAGTCTGTTGTGTTTATGTGTTGTAATAAAGTTCACATAAACTTTGCTCAGTAAAGAAACAAGATTTATAACAAGCTTATAATCAGGTGTCCAAACACTTTTTACCCTATAGTGTAAACATACAAGCATCCCTTTATATATGTTGCATCAAGTGGCTCCTGGTGTGAATGCTGGGTTACCATTTTGGATTCTTAAGCACTGCACAATGCAATAATTTTAATATAATACTCCATAAATCACTCAATTCAATATTGTCCAAGCAGCATGAAGTATTTTACATTTCAGATCAAGTACAGGGAGGGGGTCGGTTTGCTGACCGAAATTTATTTAAATAGCTGTGGGGGTGGGCAAAAGCTGTCTGAGCGTGAATGTGCTCAGTGATGTGGATATATGAAGCTCTCTCACTATATAGCAGTTGTCATCTAACTAAGCTGCTGTATTATTCTACCAGGATGGGTGAACGATGAGCAAGCAAATACTTGTTTCTTTTCTTCACTTCCAATGTCAGTTTAGCTTAGAGCAGGAAGCCAGTTCACTAATTTCAACCCAAACTGCACAAGCTGAGCTGAGAGGGCTTCTTTGTTTAGGCCACACACACACACAAACACACAGACTGATGGGTGTACCTAAAAGTGCTTGTTAAAGGGAATCTAGCCTGCTATTAAGTACATATAATGATCATTGTGGCAACAATAAAAACTTTTGTTATCAAGTGATTTTCATAAAAAATATCAGTGCCCGAAATTTTTCTGAAAATTTCAATGAGCACAGTTAACAGGGAGACCGTCTGCTCCATATTAAAGTATGGGGTTTTGGAACTTGATGTTCAACAAGCTCAAGACAATACTATTTACTTCATCTCACATCTCACATGTTTATTTTATTTATTGGTGTTATTATTATTATCATAAAATGTTTTTAATCTGAAATGCATTTGATGCAGCAGCACAAAATAGTCTAGAGGTGACAGTCATCTTGTATTTCTTCCATTTTCTTACAATGACCCGACATCCTTAGAAAGCTCTTTGGTCTTGCCCATGTTGGAGAGGTTTAAACAGGTGACAATTTATCTTTAATGCAGATAATGAGTAGATTCGGAGCATCTAACTTGTCTGTAGGAGCCAGAACTTCTAATGTTTGATAGGGGATCGAATACTTCTCTCTGGAAAATGCCATTGAATTTTATTTTAGTTTATACAATGTAATTTTCTGGATTTTCTTTTTGATATTCTATCTCTCACTGTTAAAATTAACCTACCCTTAGAATTATAGACTGTTCATTTATTTGCCAGTGGACAAACTTACAAAATCAAATATTTATTTCCTCCATGGTACATGTTCACATAAATATATAGCTTTGTATATATATTTTATACTACTAAGTATTACAACTGATATATACATGAATGTGTACACCTGTAAAGGTCAATAGTGAGTGATTCTGGGTTTGTTGGCGTTGTGTGGTGTAAAAAAGTCTAATTGCTTGGGGTACAAAAGACCTTTTAAATCTGTCTGTAGAGCAGGACAGAGACAACAGTCTATCACTGAATACAGTCCTCTGTCTGGTCATGCTTTGATGTGTGTTGTCCAGGACTGATCAAAGTTTTTGACAGTCCTTTCCTCAGCCACCTGCATAAGGATGTTAAGCTCTGTGCCAAGCACAGAGCCAGCTTTCCTTACCAGTCTATTCAGTCGTGTTGCATCCCTCTTCTTCATGCTGCCTCCGCAACACATAGACAACATTGCAGGTGACAGACTGGTAGAACATCCCCATGAGTTTTAATGACTCAAAGCAAACTACTAAATCAACACTCGAGTAGTTTAAGGGGAAATGTGTATTGGAAAATGTGTATTGGAATAGCCTAGTCAAAGCCCAGACCTTAATCCAAATTGAGAATTTGTCAAGAATCTGTGAAAATCAGACTTGAAGATTGCTGTTCACCAGTGGAAACCATCTAACTTGAAGGAACTGGAGCAGTTTTGCCTTGAGAAATAGGCACAAATCCCAGTGGCAAGATCATAGCAACTTGCAGCTGTAATTGCCGCAAAAGTATGCTCTACAAATTGCTGACATTTGGGTGTGAATAGTTAGGCACACCAAAGTTTTCTGTTATTCTGCTCTATTTATTGTCCGCTTCACAATAAAAATATCAAATGTTCAAAGTTGTAGGCATGTTCTGTAAATAAAATGATGCAAACCCTTGAACGATCCATTTTAATTGCAGGTTGTGAGGTAACAAAACACGGAGGTGAAGGAGGTGAATACTTTTGCATGGCACTGTATATAAGAAAAATACCAGAAATTTTAGTACATTTTATTCGTGTTCACATAGTGCAGCTGGAAAGAATTCACACCACTTCACTTTTTCCTTTTTTTCACATTTATGGTAGTCTTATTCCAAAACAGATCATTCATTTCCCCACTAAATTCTACACACAACCCACAATGGCAAAGTGAAAAAGAGTGTTTGAAATTGTTGCTAATTAAAAAAAAACAGTAATAAATCCCATGTACATATGTATTTACAGCATTTGGCATTTACCTCTCAAAATTGAGTTCATTTTAAGCCAAAACCTCTTTCCATCAGTGAGAATATTGAAGATGGAACGTGGCTGGGTTTTCCAGCATGACAATGACCCCCAAAACACACAAAAAAGTATTTTGAGGTCCTGGAGTGGCCTAGCCAGTCTCCGTAGCTCAACCCCATAGAGAATTTGCGAGGGAGTTGAAAGTCCGTTTTGCCCAGTGATAGCCCCAAAACATCACTGCTTTTGAATGGAGGAATTGGCCAAAATACCAGCTAAAGTGTGTGCAAATAAATTCTTTAAAAATCCTACAATGTCATTTTCTAGATTTTTTACCCTCATTGGGATAAAGGGTCGCCTTCTAACAGGACAATGACTATAAGCACACAGCCAAGATAACAAAGGAGTGGCTTCGGGACAACTCTGTGAATGTTCTTGAGTGGCCCAGCCAGAGATCAGACTTGAACCCAATTTAACATCTTTGGAGAGGTCTGAAAATGTCTGTGCACCGACACTCCCCATCCAATCTGATCGAGCTGAAAGGTTCTGAAAACAAGAATGGGGAAAAACTGCCCAAAAATAAGTGTACCAAGCTTGTAGCATCAAACTCAACAATCATACTCAACATGTGATTTTTTTTTGTTTGTTTACTTTTTATTTTTAATAAATTTGCTGAAATTCCAAACAATCTTTGTTATTATGGGGTATTTTGTGTAGAATTCTGAGTAATAAAAATGTGGAAAAAGTGAAGCGCTGTGAATAATTTTCCAGATGCACTAGAAATGTGCTGCACTCCGAGCCACCCAGCGTCATCAAGACTTGAGTCAACATTGTGGCAACGATGCAGAAATAATTCGCACATGCTCAGGTGGAGAAGCTGCCATATTATGTCTCTACCAGATCATTTCCACATCTCTATTCAGTGTGTTTAGTCTAGCTGGGAACTTTTTAGGTAATAAAAAAGTCGACCAAAGACCACACTCCAGGACAGGACTACTTATTAAAAAAGTAGAAATATTACACTGCAAGCACAGATTTTATTTGGAATCAAAACTGTTCACTACAATTTATATAAATTAGGTTTTTGCTCTTCCATAAATTACAAGTATGATTTTGAGTACATATTTAAAGTTGCAGACCATACGTTTCATTGATTTGGTGATTTAGTGACTGTGGTAAGAATTTGTAAGAACAGTGCACAGAGAGCTTCATGGAATGGGTTTCCATGCTCGAGTAGCTGCATCCAAGCCATACATCACCAAGTGCAATGCAAAGCATCGGATGCAGTGGTGTAAAGCACTCCGCCACCTGACTCTAAAGCAGTGGAGGGGTGTTTTCTGAAGTGACAAATCACGGATCTGGCAATCGGATGGACAACTCTACTTTTGGCAGTTGCCAGGAGAACAGTACTTGTCTGACTGCATTGTACCGAGTGTGTGGTGTGTCTGGTGTGGATGAATGTGACCTGATAGAACACATTTGGGATGAATTACAGTGGAGACTGAGAGCCTGGCCTTTTCGTCCAACATCAGTATGTGACCTCACGAATGTGCTTCTGAAAGAATGGTCAAAATCCCCATAAACACACTCCTAAAACTTGTGGACAGCCTTCCCAGAAGAGTTGAAGCTGTTGTAGCTGCAAAGGGTGGACCAACGTCATATTGAACCCAATAGATTAGGAATGGTATGTCACTTAAACTCATATGTGAGTCAAGGCAGGTAAGCAAATACTTTTTGCAATATAGTGTATGTATCTACACATGTACTTCACATTAATGAATGGTTAGTTTATATCATAATATTTCAGATGATCTTGAGAATTAAGTCCATCAGTAGACAAGTGCATAAAATAGTGTGTGAAAGGCCTTCTCAACCCTTAAAAGTAAACATGAAATTGGTGTATGTAGAGGAAGGGCCTCTGGAGGTTTAAGGTCTGCCACTAAATGAAAGATCACCAAATGCTTTTAATGATCAAGATAAAGAAGGACCCCATATTATTTTTCCCCTGTGGGTTGAAAGTGCTAAGCTGAATATTTAGATTTACATTTTCAGCATTTAGCAGACGCCTTTATCCCAAGCAACTTACAGAACTTTTTACAGTCTGAGCAAAGAGGGTTAAGGGCTTGCTCGAGGGCCCAGCAGCAGAAAGCTGGCAGTGGTGAGGTTTGAACGGGCAACTTTTGGAGAAGATGGTGTTGATTAGCAAGAAAAAATATATAAATATACATAACATATAATATAATTTCATACAAGCTCATGGCACTTGACAGGTAAAAGAGCATTTGTATGGTAGAGCTCTGATGCTGGTCAAGAAAGCCTCAATGTTTCAGTTTATAAGCTTTTGAAAGGCACTTTACTTCCTTTAAATCAATTTACTCTATTAATGTATTTATTTGTTTTACTAATTATTTACTTTAAAGTAATTATCAAAATATTATTTGAATCATGAAAAGTCCTTTGCAATATGAAGTGTGCCTATTTAATGACTGAAATTATGTAAGTGTGTTGTCAGCTTGGGTGGTTTTATGCCAAATAGGGTGTTTTTATTTGGAAATTGGCAGGGAAAAACCATCTTTACTTGGTGAACATTGTGTTTCTTATAATGAATAATGCATTTTTAAAAACTTGATGGACTACATCAAAAACATGCAAGGATTGATAATGTGCCCTTCAAAATGTATAATTACCGATTAGCCTATTTTAAGATCACAGGGATCATAGGGTCATGGAAATTATGACCAGTAAAGAGTTCTGATAAATATATTATTGAATTATTGTTAGTTCTGTTAAGATTACCATTATATTTTTCACAATTCAATTTTGATTTTCAACTTTTAAATCAAAAAATTAAACTTTCGTATAAGATAGATATAGATAGATACTTTTTTCATCACTTTGCAGTGAAATTCGTTCTCCGCATTTAACCCAATCCGTGCAGTGAAACACATATACACACTAGTGAACACTAGGGGGCAGTGAGCACACATGCCCGGAGTGGTGGGCAGCCCTAGCCACAGCG
>JAYDZF010000003.1:6802164-6813354 GCA_034509105.1 Microcambeva barbata
CGCCCAGGGAACAGTTAGAGGTTAGGTGCCTTGCTCAAGGGCACTTCAGTCTTGACCTGTCAGCTCTGGGAATCGAATCGACAACCTTCTGATCACAAGCCCAGTTCTCTAACCACCAGGCCACGGCTGCCTCCATAAGACATAAGAAGGCTAAATATCATTAATAGTCTTTTCAGGACATGCCAAAAAGTTGTAATGCCTCATAATGTAACTGTGCCAGGGGTTGCATAGTTATAAACATTGCTTTGTGTCGCAGTGGGAGAGACAATGGCCTTCCCTAAAGTTCTGCTGTTTATTATGAAACAAATTATTTTCTTCAGTGGTTAGCAATCTCCGTGTTTATATACAGGGTGTATCATGTGCTTTGTCAAAAGAATCTGACCTACCGTTTCCCAGACCCAGACTTAACATTTTCCTTTGTTCTATGAAATTTCTGACACCTTAAACATATATGCATTAGTGTGGAACTGGTCCCTTACCACTTCAAGATTCAGAAGTAGTGTGTAGACACTGATATTGGACCTAAGAGCCTGGCCATGATTAAAATTTATCCGAAAGTTTTTCAGTTTTTCAGTTTGCTTACCTATGACTAGCCAGCAAAAACACTAGCCATTGCTATTTCCCAGATGCCATAGCCTCTAAAAAGTTTGTGAATTATCACTGTTGCTGATTATTCACCACAGCTGCCTGTTAGCACCTCTTGCTTTCGTGATACTTCAAATGAGACAAATGACCATAACAATTTTGGCTTTAAATCTTTGAAGTAATTCTGGACTTAATACTGCCCATATTTGCTGCATTATTTTCGAGCATGTTAAGACGTCAGCAGTACACATTGTAAAAAAGTGTTGTTTTTTTTGTAATTTAAAACCTATATATCATAAGTAATCAAACCTTGAAAATGTTCTGCAATTATGATTGATTTTTTGAGTGATGGAAAAAGAATAGCGGGTTCATGCCTAGCTTGAACAACAGAGAAAAAATCAGGTGCCGTTGTTCTTTTCTAGTCTAAAATCTGATTTTCAAAAGTCACGCATGTTAAATAAAGCCATGCTGTTTGGGAGGAGATGAAGGGAAAACAACATAAAAAGTAACTGTTATAAAACAAGAACATTTTGCCAGCTGGAATCGACCATATGGACCGTTTTCAAATTGAGTGTTAAACTGTCAGGTATAGCAATCCAGCATCAACCCAGAATTCATATTAAAAAGTGCTGGTTTATAACACCAGAATGTTTAATAGTACCTCATGTGGATTGAATTAAATATGCTAAATTAAAGAGTATTTTATATACACGTAAGCAAGTCAAGTCAATTTATTTGTATAGCGCTTTTTACAATAGACATTGTAACAAAGCAGCTTTACAGAGTTTAGGGCAACAAGACCAAGACACCCCCCCCCCCCACCTTGGAGGAACTAGGTTCAGCAGGTGCCCATCCTTCATGGGTGGACTGGAGAATATGGGGGGGAAAAATGAATCATGGGAAGTATTGAAGGGAGTAATTAGAAGGTTGTATCTTTTACAGAGCTGTTAAAGTTTAGCAGCAACAGGTGTCAGATGGTATTGGAGGAAATCAAGGTTTGGTTTATTCTAGTGTTGAACAAATAGCCCTGTTGAGTCGAACGGACAGCCAGAACTGCTGTATTGACCAGGATCAAAGAGCATTCAATATGAAGCCTGGATGAAGGTGGTTAATTTGCGTCCCCCCAGCTCTCAGTTGTATAATTAAAAACAGTAGTATAACAACACAGTAGGATAAAATGCAAAATGTACTCAATCTGGCCCAAATTATGTGTTTGGGTTCAGTTGCATTCTAATCTTTGTCTGTTTGTCCATTTACTCTGGCTCTAAATCAGGGGTGGGCAAATAATTTTCCCAAAGGGGCCACATGAGAAATTGGAACATTTTAGAGGGCCAGGCTAAAATAATTAACTCAGTGTTGTCCAATATATGCCCATATATATACTGCGTACTTCTCGGTGGGCAACTCTCGTAATGCCAACTCAAACTGTAATCCTTAAACAAAGCTATCCATTCTCCACAAACTCAGCACACAGCTTTACCTTTGACTTCAGTAAATACATATTTAGAGGTCCACGTTTTGTTAAAAGCTCATAATTTAGCATCAATCTTTCTTTTTTAACGTTAGACATATCGCGGACTAAGTGCTGCATTTGCTCACACATTTGAGTGAAGAGCACTGACCGGGCAGATGCATATTAAAAACAAAAACAAATGGATGGTCTTCAAAATAAAAGAGCTGTATTTTGTGCACCTATCACAGTGTAATAGGTGTTGTAAATACAGATTTACTTTTCACATCTAATTTACCAACAATGTCACATGGTCCGGTCAGAGATAGTCAGAGGGTCAGATGTGTCCCGCTGGCCATACAATGCCTAGGTCTGCTCTAAATGAATTCTGGGTTGCTGCTGGATTGCTATACCTGACAGTTTAACACTCAATTTAAAAACTGTCCATATGGTCGATTCCAGCTGGCAGAATGTTCTTGTTTTCTTTCAAAACATATTACACAGCCACATTTAATAACAAACCATTAAAATAACACTCATCTTTAGAAAACTCATGCAGACTGGAAGTGCGCTGGTTCTCACTTCCTTGTGTTACCACACACTTCTATTCACTTGTCTTTGTAGCTCTCAGTTCAGCTTAATTTCACATGATGTCTGAATGGTTTCAATTCTACGAGCCGGCCTTTCATCTCATCTTTTCCCCCAGCATTTTTTTCTGCTCCTCACAAGCATGAATTCATTTGTGTCCATATGTGTGCCTGCTTTGAACTTGCTTCTGATTCATGAATGATGAAGACATTAAAAAACATGTTCTTGAAGGCCTCTGCAGCAAACCAGCATGTCACACTAGCAGCTATTAGTATTAAGAATGATCATAACGTCAAAATGTTAGAAGCATGATTAAAGGCCTTTTCTACTAAATTGTGTTTTGGTGTTTAGAGAAGACCTAAAGTCCACATAATTTAAATAAGGGGGCTATTAGCAGCTTATTTGCCTCATCAGCCCGAGCCAGACGGTACGCATGTTTGAATCTGAGAACAGAAATATTAACACCATGCAGTAATGGAAAATGTGTCCAGACTAAACACAAACAAAAGCCTGTCCGACTGCCTCTGTGATTTAACCTAATGCATGTCATTTGGATTACCAAAGCTCATCATAGGTGGTGGCAAAGGTTGTAAGTCTACTATTAACACAGCTCAGATGCTACTCCTTCGGAAACCTTCTGTGGTCCTGACCTCTGGACTATTCCTATTCCACAGTACCCTCAGTGAGTATAAATCTTACATATTTATCAATTTGGATGAACAGAATATGAAACAATTGTAACATGTGTAACCCAAGGAAGTCAAAGAATAAACGGAAGCGGCTGGAACCCTTTCACATAAAAGATTGAGTCAGAGCAGCACAAGCCACAATATCCCGACTGAAGTGATTACTTTAAAGCCCCGTACAAAAGCTGCAGCAGAAGAAGAAACAGTAATGCCATCTGTAAGTGAACTGTCCTGTCACTGCATCTGTATTTTGTCCAAACTACCAATTAAGTCTGGAAATGTCAGTCTGGATGAACACAACAGCATTGCATGACAGACTATGTTCAAAAGTAATACAAACACTTTCTGCTTCCAAGTTTAGCTATCACACTGACAGCTGTCACAGACAACAACATGAACCCTGGGAGCCAGGGTTTGCTCCTTGTTTTTTTCAGTGCCTACAATAAATTTCTCCTTACAGTGTTTGTAAGTACCTAAATAATTAAGAGAATTTGCTTTCTGACATTCTTTGTGAAATGTACCACTGCCTTGAGCCCAATGTTTCAAGATGTCATCAGACCCACAATAACCTGGACCTCAAACAACTACATTTCTTCAAGTTTAGTATTAAAGAGAGAAATACATTTTGGACTAAATACAAAATACTCAATATTTTCTATCTGTTCTATATTTGGAGTCAAGGAAACTTTAACAGTGTCATACACAAACACCTTAGTGGAACCCTCAGCTCTATTTTAGTATTAAGTTGTGTCTTCTGACCTGAGGGTCCCATTCTCTGACTCTACACTGACAGTCATTGTTTTTGTCTTACATTTGGATTTTAGGTAGAGCAAAGAATTAATTACTTTGTCATTACCATATTTAGTCTGGCACCTCTTAAGACATAAAAATACCCTCACAGGAATTAAAACTTTAAAAAGAACATGTACGGTTTTATTTCTTACATATTCAATTTGATTGGAACCAAGGTAATTTAACAAATGAGACATTAGGATAAAGGAGAAGAATATAAGAGTATGCATGACAAAGTTGACATTTAAATATCAACTGGATGTGCATATTGTGTTTAAGTAACATGTCATAATATTACATGTGAAAATGGTCCAAATCACAGGTAAAAATGTCAGTTTTTACTAAGATTTTGTCCAGCAGGGTAATGGGATGTAACAATGTAACATACAGGTAACATACAGGTGTGTAGAAACATTGTAACATCCAATGTAACATACAGGTGTGTAAAAAAAGATGTGGGTCCCTTTAAGCTGCCATGTGCCTTGTACCTGTTGAAGAGCTGGGATAGACTCCAGCACCACTATCCGACCCGGAGTAGGTGAGGTTAAAGAAAATGAACTGAACTGAACTTGTAGCTGAATTATGATTGATGTCTGTCCTACTCATTGAACAAACTATCTTCATTTATATACCCATACATGCAGTCATGTTGCTGGTAATTATTGTGGCTTATTTAAGAACAATTATTGTATTTATTAGGTCTATTCATCGGTCATTCTTTGCTAAGCAAAAAAAAAACATGATCAGCATGTGCGAGGCAGTTAAATAAGCGGGGACCTGAGACACAGGGAGTTGATTACATGAAAGGAAGGTCTATGTGTTTCTAAACAGTAACACGTTCATAATTTGATTCATCCCTGAGCAAGTTATTCATAAATGATGAGAGGGTCAAGATGCTTTTAGAGCTCAATAGTTTGCTCTTGGACTATTGCCTTATATGACAATAAAACAAAGCTATCCAGAAAATAAGCAGTGATTGCATACACAAAATGATGGCTAAAATCAAGCTTTATTGGCCCTGTGTTTGTGTAAGTGTGTGAAATGAATTATGGAAAAATATGTTTCGGTTACCAATTGTGTTAATAAGCAAACTCATATGCATAGGTGCTTATAACTTCTAGACTGAGACAGAAAATTTTAAGTACAACCATAACCTCACCATTGCACAACAGATGAGCTTCACTGTATGCTGTATGTTTTTGTTTCTGGGAGTGTGTCTAACTACATCTGTCTGAAAAACATGGTAAACATTTCTCCAGTCTTCTTTTTTAGAATTTAGAACCCTCCTTTTATAAACAGATGAATTTGTCCACCACATTAAACCCAATCAGTGCAGTGAAACACATATATTCACACAATAATGAACACTCACTAGAGTGCAGTTCATCCATGACCTGTTGGCTCTAGGAATCAAACCAACAACCTTCTCATCACAAGCCCATTTCTTGAACCACCAGACCATAGCATTCTGCAAGCTTTCACGCAATTGGAAAATGTTAAAATTGTCCATATTGACCTAAACAGAAGTGTTTATAAGATATTGCCACTTTATTTATAAGATATGGTCACTGTGGTTTTAATTACACTTAACTGCATGATTTTACTCAGCACAGAATCTGCACCCCCAGCTCTTGAGTATCTTTAGTGAGACACAGTTTTCATGCTTTCACATTCCTGACTTAGCTTCTAATGGGCCTTTTGTTTCCAAGGGTGCATTTATTGCCGTTAATAACTTCTGTAAACACAGGAAGTGTAATCCAGAGGGGAGCCATATGCCATAATGCTGAGTTCCACAATCCTCCTGGGAGGGGAACAGGAAAGCAGTACGCAGACATGACTCCCTGTGTAGGAGGTGCAGAACAAACAGGGGGGGAGGGGGCATCAAAACTCTTTTGCCGGGTCAATTATATAACTTCTGTAGTAAGTTGGGTGACTATAACTCTGCAAGCGCATGGTTGGTCACATAGGAAAAGTCAGGGTGCTGTAGCTCCTCTATGTCCACACACACTGTGTAGGCGCAGATTTACTGCAGACGAGGTGCTAGGTCATGTTTGTGTGGGTGTCTTCTGTATGGAGAGCTAAGGATAAAAGACCTCCTACACAGTCTCCAAAAAGCGAGAAAGCACTAGTACACCTTCAAAAGAGTTATTTAATGCTACACTGGTCAAATTTCAATAAGACCCCCAAATATTTACTAAGCATTGCCGTCTATGTGATGGAAAACCAAGTGGGGCACAATGAATTGCTTGAGCAAGTGGTTTGTTTGTAGTTTCAGAGATGAGGGAGATTCTGCCCATACAGAATTTAAAAACAAGCGCACCTCATATATGAAATCACAAAAATTTATAACCAGGACCAAAACAAGGATCTGACCAGTAACAAAAACTACATTTGACCTCTACACCCAATGAAATAACAAAGCACATACAGAATTATTAAATAGTTGTTATGTAGTATAACATCATTCTGGTCTGCAACTATAATAACAGCGAGATCATTTTAGAGCAGGGAGACCCACTGCTAAAATAGCATGCCTTGTAATAATTTAACAAAGACCCACCAATGATGTTCATTTCTTGTGGTCTCAAACATTTAATCTCCAGTTTTTTATCAAAATGGCAAGGTACTGAATTTAACTTTGAATAAATTGCTGATGTGATTCATTGCATTGCCTTGCTAGTAGTGGCTAACAGAATACTGTGATTGTGTATTGAATGAGTGTTGAGCATTTATAGTGTTTTCCACTGCTCACTTGGTTAAACAGACGGTGAGGCCTCATACTCACCAGCTAAATAAACCCTGCTAAAATTAATGGCCTTACACAACATGTACAGAAATATATTTTGAATGCATTGGGAACTACTTCCTTTTTTTTTTGTTTGTTTGTTTGTTTTTTGTAGTGGTCCACTCAGATCATATCTAAGTCAATAGGATTTTGAGGCTGTCGCTTGGCAACTCTGCCCTTCAGCTCCCTCCAGTTTTCTATGGGATTAAGGTCTAAAGACTGATTAGGCCACTCTATGACCTTAATGTGCTTCTTTTTAGCCACTCCTTTGTTGCCTTGGCTGGATGTTTTAGGTCATTGTTGTGATGAAAGGCAGAGAGAAGGAGGTTGTCACTCCTGATTTTATGGTACATGGCTCCATCTATTCTCCCACTGATGCAGTGAAATAGTCCCGTGGCCTTAGCAGAGAAACACACCTAAAACATAATGTTTCCACCTGACATTGGGGACAGTATTCTTTGGGTCATGGTCAGCACTTTTCTTTCTCCAAACATGGAGAGTTGAGTTAATGCCAAAGAGCTCAATTTTTGTCTCATCAAACAAACATTAAAATTATAGACTGTTCATATCCCTTTCAGTGGGCAAACTTACAAAATCACGAAGAGATCAAATATTTCCTTCACTGTATATCAGTATCATCCGTTGAGGCCCCTTATGAGAAAACATCCCTGTTACTAAACATGAAAATGCATATTTACTAAACATGAAAATGCATACATATTGAAAATGCTAATAAAAACGCACAGTTTCTTAAATGGACTTTTATTTCAAAGAGCACATTGCAAGGCTTACCAGGCGAACTTAATTTCATTTTTTAATATTAATCTATTCCAGCAAAACATTCAAAAAAAGCTGAATGTGTTAAGCATTTAATACTTTGTAATGTTGCCATTCCTCCTCAAAACACTTAAAAGACAAGTACAATAAAGATACACCCTACTTAAGCACGTAATGTTTGCAGCATGATTTTACATTCAGGGCCAACAAGTTAACCCATTTCAAGCATGTGTTTGTTTATTTTTACATAATTTTGGCTCCCAGCTCATAAAACCCACGAAAACAGGATTTAAAAAAATTAAAATACCATGGAGAAATCAGCCCACATTTTGCAGGACATGAATGTTTTAAACTGAGTGTGACACAGTAATAAGAAGATACACGACCAAAAGAGATGACCGTGGGCTTCAGTGGATTATCAAAAAGAGAAGATTCACAAATCCAGATCCAGAAAGAGTGGAATGAGGCATAGTCATAGCTTCAAAAAACACCACATTCAGACACATCCGGGAGATGGGCTATAACTGTCTTTGACACCTGTGGTGGTGCACTTCCAGAGTGCTTGCCTTGCATGCCAGTGACCGGAGTTTGAAACAGGTGAGTAATTGTTCCTTTTTCGCTTTGTTGCACTCCACAGCGCCCTTTTGGCCCAGCTTTTGAGTTTCATTTAGGTTTATGTTTAACGTTTTTCTTTTTTAATAAAATAATTTGTGTTACCCTCTCTGCATCTTTGTGTCCACCTGTTTCTTTCTTAACAAAATCATTTAAATTGTGGGCCCTGAATCTATGAAAGGTTAACTTTTTGAATGGAAATGAATCAACTTTTCCATTATATTCATTTTTTTATTTGTTTGTATATATATATGTACTGCATGAATGCTGCCAAGTGTAAAAAACCTTTGCTGAGGACCCTGACCCAACACCATAGACCTGAACAACAAAAACAACAATAGTAATAATAATAATAATAATAATAGTAACTATTCAATACATTTCTTGTCTAATTGTAATAGAAAGCTCCCATGTTGCCTATATTTCATATTCAAAGTCTTAACCAGTATGGGTGTCAGTGAAGAAGGATGCAATTAGGATCTGCATTAGGTTGATTAGGAAATTCTAAGCACAAACAATGAGCATCCTTACACTACACACATTTATAAACATTATGAGCAACCACTCACCCAAAACACTTTGAAAGACAACTTTAAAGAAACACACAATGACAACTCACATTCTGGTCAACCTCACTCCAAACCCACACTGTGATCAACCTTACACCTAACCTCACACCAAACCCATGCTCTGATTACACTAAATACTATAAATTCTATTGTTCTAAGGCAAAAATGCACTGATTCATTTTCCTGTCTAAGCTGTTACTTGCTGACTCCTAATTGCTGGAGTAAAACAATGTATTATATTACAAACTTAGGCAGCACAGGGCAGAAAGTCCTCCTTTGTTCTCAGTCTTGATAATAGCTCTGCATTGTTTAATGTTTCATAAATGAGCCCATGCACATTTAATGTGACATCTCCTATCAGTCAGTTCAACACGTGTTAAACTTGATAACTTCCTTTGCCACAATCAGCCTTTATGAACCCCGCTGAGTAATTCTAAAGGTTGCTAGTCTTCTATCAGGCTTTTAATAAGATTTCAAATGAAGAGAGAATGATAGCTTTAGGCAGACATGCCTGTGGATAACAGGAGAAAAGTGGTACAACAGCAGCATTATTGTAAGGAAAGAAATAATACCACATCTCTGTATGTCACATAAACTCTGGTGTCACTTACCAATGACCTTGAGGGTGAAGTTTAGAGATATGCTGCCAAAACCATTGGCAGCTTGGCAAAGAAAGACTCCGGCATCTTCCTCCTCTACATTTTTTATCTTGAGGCCATGCTTCAATATGCGGTAACGGCTCCATGCTGAGTTGACGGTCCAGCCGTCCTTTATCCAGATTAACAGGGGTGGGGGGTCACTTTCTACGGGACATGGAAGAAGAACTGTCTGACCCAACTGCACAATCTGCGTCTCCTCCACCATTTTGTTTACCCTTGGTGGACCTACAGTGGGAAAAAATCAGTCAATGCCAGTGTAAAATTTAACAAACATATATTTTTAGTGGCTGCAAAATGCAAAGAACATGGAAACCGAATATCTACTCTGTATGTGAGGAATTATTGTAGCACAGATTGCTGAAGATATAAGATTCTGATAGAAAGGTGTCAGAATACACAGTGCAGCATAGTTAGATTTTTTAAAACACAAGAATTTTGAAAAAGGTTACAAATATTTTTGCTCTTATTCAGTCAAAATAACTACTACCAACTGTGAATAGTTGTTCAGTTGAAATTAATTGAAGCAAATAGATACATCAGTTGGACAAAGTACAGTTATTGCGTGCAGCTCTATGTGGACAAAAATCATGGCAGCTGCTAGTATTGCTAGTTTTTGCTGGTTTATTTATTCTGAATCAGCTTTTTAAGTGTATAAGAATGTCAGGATAAATATGCCTTACTAGTTTAGAAAAAGCTTGTATGTGTGGCTTGATTTGTGTGTAGAATGGAATTTAAGTGGAAGGTTAGGAACACATTCACATTGAAAGCAGACTGAATAATGTTATTGTGCACCTACTGCCCACAAGCTGGCTTTAATTCACATTACACACGATTCCACTTTATTTTCTTTAGGTTAATTAGGCGTGCAGAAGCATGGAAGCCTGAGAGGTGAAAGGCCTTGGTGAGAAAAATATGTGGGAAATGAAATTCATATCTAGGGAGGAACACCGTAGACTACACTGTGGACTTTGTTCAGAAGCAAAATTAGTACCTTAATCATTTGTAGGCATAAACTTGTTCTAGAAAGACAATTTCGCCATCACAGGCATACCAAGTACATGTTGTGCAATTTGAAGTGAGAAGTGAGCACGTTCATCAGCTTATTTTAGGAAATGCTTATTTTTGATTTGCATGGCCTTCACATGCACAAGGAGCCTTTCAGCAATCTCGCTCAGCTATTGGAGACTCCCATGAGTACCAGTTTTCCATTTCCTTTGGCACACTCTGGCTTACTAGACTACAATGCATACAAGTGTGTGTTGAACCTTAAATTCATGCTCGGAACTGTCACATCATCTTGCCTCATTTAGGAAACTGAAGAATTAAACAACTTGGACAAATTCAGCAAATTAATGAATGGTAAACTTTTGTAAACTAGTGATGCACATTCACCTGATACAACTGATATTCATCCAAGAAAATACCAAGAGAGCCGAGTGAAAAGAAAAAAAAAATATTGTGGTGCATGAATTAAATTACAGTGCATTCCTGAATCCTCATCGAAAGTGATCCTTTATGCATTGAGAAGACATGAATAATTTTGTCCAGAGGAAAAAAACAGTTGCAAGAATAATAACAACAACAACAGTGATGATACTAATAATAATATGAATAACAACTATAAGTTTAAACAATTCAATACATTTCCTAATGGTAATAGATGGCTCCCATGTTGCCAATATTACAT
>JAYDZF010000003.1:6813454-6828697 GCA_034509105.1 Microcambeva barbata
AATAACAACTATAAGTTTAAACAATTCAATACATTTCCTAATGGTAATAGATGGCTCCCATGTTGCCAATATTACATATTCAAAGTTACATAGTTTTAGAAATGTGTTAAATTTCAGTTTAAATTATTGTTTAAAATATTCAACTTTCCATTTTCATTCATCATTTTCTCATCTTAACTGCAATTATGATCAGCTGCTGGATAAATAATTCATGAAGACAAACAAGGGATCACTATTGTCTTGTAATGTTGTACATTACCTTGGAACTTGTGACGATGTAAATTTAAGATTCTGTCTTTCTGTTATTCATAGTTCAATTTTACTACACATGATGGTACTTAGAAGATGCTGTAAGTTTTTCAAACCTACTATATTCACAAATAAAAACATTAGAAGTTGTTTCTGACATCACTGCAGCTACAGATGTCTGGATCCAATAAAATCATGGCGTGTTTATCGTACAAAAAGCTTCTTAGCTGACACAACGGCTTTGAAGTTCAGCTTTGAGTCCAACCACAATTTTGTCATGCTAAAAGACAAATCACACTTCCAGCAGTGAAGAGAACCATTCAGACCATATAGAGGCCAAATGGATTATAAGCATACAGTTAGGGCAAAAAGTATTTAGTCAGCCACAGATTGAGCAAGTTTTCCTACTGAGAAAGATGAGAGGTCTGTAATTTTCATCAAACATACACTTCTACTATGAAAGAAAAAAATAGGAACTTGTAACATAACCATTGTTGGGAATGACAGGAGTCAAAAGTCTGCACCAGGTTTGTACACACTGTAGCTGGTATTTTGGCCCATTCCTCCATGTCCATTCTCCTCTAGAGCAGTGATGTTTTGGGGCTGTCACTGGGCAGCACGAACTTTCAACTCCCTCCACAAATTCTCTATGGGGTTGAGGTCTGAAGACTGGAAGATGCTGGAAGACCCAGCCACGTTCTATCTTCACAAAACATGGCCCCATTCATTCTCCTCTTAGCATGGTTTAGCCCCCATGCTTCAGAGTAGGAATGGTGTCATTGGGCTGCAACTCAGCATTCTGAATTCCCTCTTGGCGTAGTGTGTTACTGATGGTAGGCTTTGTTACTTTGGTCCCAGCTATCTGCAGGCCATTCATCAGATCCCTCCATGTAATTCTGAGATTTTTGCTCACCATTCTCATGATCATTTTGACCCCACCGGATGAGATCATGCGTGGGGCCCAAGATCGAGGTAGATTATCAATGGTTTTGTATGTCTTCCATTTTCTTACAGTTGCTCCCACAGATTTATTCACACCAACCTGCTTGCTTACTGCAGATTCACTTTTCACATCCTGGTGTAAGTCTACAATTTTCCTCCTGGTGTCCTTTGACAGCTCTTTGCTCTTGGCCATGGTTGAGTTTCTGTTTGAGGCTGTGGACATGTGTTTTGTATAGTGATAACAAGGTTAAATGGGTGCCAGAAGGACAGAATAATACAGGTCTGTTAAATCTCGCTTGTTTGTGGGTGACCAAATACTTATTTTCCACCGTAATTTACAAATAAATTCTTTAAAAAAGGGGATTTCCTGGATTTTTACCCTCATTTTGTCTCTCATGGTTGAAGTGTACCTATGATGAAAATGACAGACCTCTCTCATCTTTCTAAATAGGAGAACTTGCACAATCATCCCCCAGATCTTAATCCAATATATTTACATTTACATTTTTAGCATTTAGCATTTATCCAAAAATGACTTAAAGTACAGTTACAGTATACAGTTTAATCAATGGGGGTTAAAGGCATTGCTCAAGGGCCCAACAGCAGCAACCTGGCAGTGATGAGGTTTGAGGTGACCTTTTTTTTTGGTTTACTAGTTCTGTACCCTAATCACTAGGCTACAGCTGGCCCAATATATCATTGGTTCCCAACCAGTGGGTCGCAATTATAAAAATATTAATTTTTCTTCTAATAATTTATTAATAATTAATATTACTAACAATTTATTTTGAAGTAATTAATATATTAATAATTAAATAATAAAGCCTACATTCGTAATATGACACCAGAATGGGTGCTTTTCCGCCAAATTTGGACAGATTTATTTGAAAAAAGAAAACTCGTCAACCCTCTTTGAACACTCTTAGTTTGCCTTTTATTATTTATAATGACTGATCTGTACAATTTAAGATATTAACTTATAGGTCATTGTGTTTAAACTGGTTTATTATATTAAAATCACATGCTGTGCTGTTTTGGGGTCAGAACTGGGTTGAGGAAGTACCTGTACAGATTTATTCAAAAACAATGTAGCTGAAGGTTAAGGATCTTGCTTCAAGGCTGAGCCTTATAAGTGCTAGAACTTGTGATCTTCCTGTCAGGAGTTCAAAGGCTTTAGCAATTTCTCAAACTACCACAGGTCTTTTGTATGAGTTTCCATTGTAAAGAAACGTCTGTTAGTATTAAAGTAAAGGGCCTATTTTGTTCTATACATCCGTAACAGATGTTGCAAAACATTGAATTTTTAAAACACACTTTGTCCCTCTAGGCAAATTCAATTCATATATAATTGGGAAAAAGAATAATTGCAAGCTTGACAACATAACATAATTGTTGTTGGTTAAATTATAGGCTAACTGAACTACGGCTGCAAGAGCCCGCTTTGAAATACTCAATATTGTGGCCTTCAGGGAGTTACACAGAAAGGACAGATAGCATTGTTGCTTTAATAATTTAATAACAGCAAAAGCCACACTTTCTCAGACAGTATTGAAAAGATCATTTTAACCTATGTATTAATTTATATGGTTTGCAGAAGAACAAAACAAAATTGTGTTAAATAAAGTTTATTCTTCAAAGATTTTATAATGACCAGAGCAACTATTTTGTTCAACTTCACGAACAGTTTTGTTCTAATCAAAATAAGCCCTAAAATTGCAAAGCACAAAAGAAAGCAACTAGAGGGTTATCAAAGCAAGGTTTTCACTCGAGTTACCATTACACGATGCTGCGTGTCACACAGCATGCTGCAATTATTAGATGGGAATGTTTTTAGATAGTTTTTAGAAGTAAAATATCTTGTAATTACATATGTTTATACAACTTTGTAACATAATTTAGCATTTAATTAAACTAAAAATAAATCTAATAAAAAGATAATAATAATAAAGAAAAAATAATAATGTAATAACATCTGAGGATCCACATTTGAATTGTTTGATTCATATTTTCCAAGCACACTTTTCCAGTATAAATGTCCCCCTCTAATCAAAGCAAGGGAAGTAAAAAAATAAAAATAAAAAGCTTGGTTTAAAGAAATTCCTGTGGCCTTCACAGAGCCCTGGCACTTAATAGCTTTGGAATAAATTGACCAACATCACTACCCAACAATACAAATATTTTTGACTGAATGAGCACAAATTCCCACAGGCCAAAACTAAAAAGCAATTATATATTGTGAAAAGCAATATACAAATAAATGTGACTAGATTCAAATATTTTACTATTGTTTTAGATTCTTATTTTTATTTAAAACAACCTAATTGCTGCCTGGTACTCATTCCAAAAAAAGTGATAACACAGGCAATGTAACACCAGGACATTTTTGGAATAATCAAAAAAATCTGTCGTTTTGAAAGTAAGATTACCATATGGGCACGGACATATGCACAACCAAGGATCACTTAAAAGCTACCCAGCACGTATGTCCCTGCCTTATCCATTTAAGACATGTTGATATAGGTTTTTTTTTTATTTCTGGGGAGGATTTATGGGCTATAGGCCCCCAGACTAGAGCTTTGAAGGCAGAGCTCCTGCTGGTGTTCCAGGGCAAGCTTCAAAAGACTTTACAGCATGCTGTTTGGATAAATGATAATGACGAGGTTCATGACCATCAAACATGTGACACGCCAGAAGAAGAAGGTGTGTGACAGAATGAGGCTCTCTGGCAGCCTGTTGGGTGGAGAAGCATTCAGTCCATCAGTAAAGCAGACATATCTGCTCAGCTCAAAATGAAAATAAATGTGGATTTGTGCAGTTATACAGTCAAGTAAAGAGTGCCCCTGACATATGGTTACTCTCTAATTGGAAAGACAGGGGTCAGGGACAGTGCCCAGGTGAATCAGAGGGCTTGAGACTCAGTGTGTAAAATACTTTGGAACTGCATAAACCATAGATACCATAGTCAATGTTCTGAAACGGCTTTCCACAAAAATAAATTAATTCACTTGAATTAGAAATGTCACTTGACATAGCATGTTCATCAAGTGATGTTGAACTAGAACGCCTGGTTGCAATAAACATTTCAATTCATACTTAAATGGTAGGGCATTTGTAGCTTGAGGTTTAGCTACTGGACTAGTAATTAGGTAGCCAATTCAAGCTTGCCAAATTATTTACACATCTAAAACACATATTCAGCAATAAATGTAAACACATAAATTATTAATTATGACTGATGTCATTATACTGTAGAACTAAAATAAAATGCCAATAATAGGACACAGCTCCTACACAGCAGGTCATTTAGAGGTTGACATCAAATGATTTAGTAGCTCTCCTCCTTTTCTGCCCCCTCCATAATGTTGTACAACAGTAGGATCACGTTTGTTTTTCAATGATACACCAGTTAGACCAAACATGGCTCACTGCTTTGGTATGTGACTCTTTTATCTCAGGCTGATAATGCAGCTGAGTGATGCCTCTGATTGTTTGCACTGATGATCGGCCTATGAATCACAACAGGGAGTCAACATGTGCTAAACATTCAGAATTTTGCCTCTCTGGGCACGCTTGCCATTCAGGTTTTCCTCCAATGAGCTGTTTCTTTCATACTGCAGATCCTAATTAAATCTGAAGTTGAAGCTTATTTATTTTACCTCCACTAACACGGTCTACATTGTGAGCAAATCAACCATGGAACTGATTCTGTCTCTTTTTGTTCCTTACCCAAAAGAAACATGCAGTTAAGAGCTTGCAGTTACACCTGATCCAACTTGCCTGCTTGATACTCAATTAGAGATGTTGGCAAAGAACCAGAGCTTCCGAAAAGCATCAAAGAGGTCAGATCAAAGATTACACAAAAGAGAAAGTAATAATTAAGTGTGCCACCTGTCAGTGATTGTGTTTGAGGCACATGTATTTTTACATGCCTGAGGTAAAAGTGTTTTTTCCTGATCTGGCTGATCTCTTCATGAGACTAGCAGACAGTTGCCCCAATAGACTGATAATAATGTGAATGTGAATTCTTTCTGCTTCTCTCGTGGTTGTCATAGCAGATTGTGGTCGTCATTATTGATTTGGCATGGTTTTTGGATGCCCTTCCTGATGCAACTATCCTACTTATTCTGAGTTGGGGTGTTATAATCAAGGAATGGGAAACATCTTGATAAGTGGGAACGTGTACATTTGGCATACACATAAGAGATCAAATGCCTTTGATACTGGACCCCTGCAATGAAAGGTTTCAGGTGATGTGATTTTTTATTCCACTTTTGGCATTGCTCATTGCTCATTGGTTATCTTAGGTTGGTATTTGGCTGTTAGTCATTTCAAACCCAATTTATGAAGTTTCACATAATTAACGTTTATTGGACCACATCAGAGTGCACCACCAGTCAGTTCAGCATGAGAAAGAACCCATATCTACTCTCCCCCTGTAGACGACCAGTATGTAGACCACCAGTATGTAGACCATGCTGAATGGCACAGTGCACCAACCTGGTCTCTTAAATGCACCCACATCCTGGCAGGGGTTTATATCAGGGTAATGAGCATCTGCTTTTTAAGAATACTACTGTCAAACACAGTTAGAAATGATCACACATAATCTTCTTGGGTTTATTTGCATTTTTTTATCCTTATATATCTTTGTGTCTTCCCGATTTCATCTTTCTGTCTCTCTGTTGATCATATCTTTCCCAGCTAGCAGAGACAGAGCTGCATGTGGTGGAACGGAATGCGACACAAAGACACTTCATTTATTAAAAATCAAAATGAAGAAGGTATTTAATGGTGTTGTAGGCACTGTAGTGCCTTCATAGTCATGTATTGATGAACAATTTGTGTAGACTTCAACAGAATAGGCCTTTCCCTTACACCAACCAGACAGGTAATTGTTGTGAAGTGAATAACAATTACCTGCTACTGGGTGGAATATATCAAAATGGGGACCTAAAGTTAGCCCATGTGGTCTGATCCGACAGACAAGCTGATGTAGCTTAAAGTGTTAAAAAAGTTAATGCTGTTCCAAATAGTTCAGTTCAGTTCATTTTCTTAAACCCCTTATCCTAATTAGGGTCTGGGAGGGCAGACACACAGACACATGGTAACACCGTGGATGGGGCGCCAATTCATTCTAATAGAATACATGTCACAATACACAGCTTCAGGGTTATGCCTGATCTGTGTAATTGTTCCCACACATATTTTATTAATGTTTATTGTTTATGGTTATAATTACCTTTGACAATATCATGTATTTGAGAACAATTTCTATATTGTATATATTTATTTACAATACATTTGCACTTGCATAAATTAACTTATCATACTAATAAGACATAATTATAATTTAGGTTATTTAATTGCACTACAGATGGTGATTACAGTGTTACATCAGTTTGTGCTTACTAAGTTATTACAGTTAGCCTCGGGACATTCAAACCAATAGCATGAGGTGGCATGTGGAATGTGCTAGCACATCAACCAATGTCTCTGACCACAAAATGGTCACTGGCAAGCCCATATTTGCAAATACATGACACTTTACACAAGTTTATATAAATTATAAATCAGCCAACGTTTCAGAAGGCATGGTTTGGTATGTGTGTTGTTTTGCCAAAACAACCTTCTCTTTTTTTTGTGAACCTTCAAGCTTTTTTTGTGAATCAATTACAGACACACCCAAAAATCTAGTTCAAACACTTAACAAAAGTGGATGATATTATAGCCACAAACTGGACTAGCAACTTTTTATAACTGTCCATGGTTTTGGAATGGGATATCTAACAAATATTTGCCCACAAAAAGGTTTGTTTAGCCATATTCATTCTTAAAACCTCATTTCACCCTAAGCTACTGACCTAAAAAGATAATACCCACAGTAATGACCCAGAGACAATTGGACCCAAGTCTTAATTTTAAGAGTTAAATGTGAACACAACATTAAGAGGCCCTACTGTAGAACCCTGGAATTTGAGGGCTCTGAGAAAGCGTGTTGGTTAGACAAATACACAGATCATGATATTCAGAGGCATTGTGGCAGCAAATACGAGCAGCAGAAAGTGGTTAGCTTGGGCAGTTGTAATCCTCCCTCTGAATTGCTTAGTAATCCCACCTGTAAATGGATTGACAAAGGGAATGCTGCAGAAAAAGCCTGAGTGCTAGCCACACCCAGCGTTGAGATCCAGGAGAACATCGCTTCAACAAGAATGAACAGAAAAATAGAGGAACAGTCGCATTGAAGCTCCTGCTTTCACAATACACAGCCCAGCTTCCACCTGTGCAAACACCCCACCCAACCACAGGTAACACGCACCGGTGTGGATCACACACAGAGGACAGCATACAACTCCTCAAGCGATATATTCTCTAAAATGTTTCACAGATAAAAAGGGAGAGGGGAAAAGGTTCAAAAGCTTGCCGCTATCCTTTGTGTTTTATGCCTCCTCCATAAATACTGACGCTTCTTAAAAAGAAGTGATGCCGTGCAAGAGCAAACGCAGCTCATTAAACAACTTGTTTTCCTCCAGATATTGTCGGGTGAGATACCACTGCTGTGGCCTTGGGAAAGTGAGCAAGTCTCAGCCAGATCAGAACTACAAAGGCAAAGCTGATTCCATCAAAACATGAACATCATGTAAGAGTCCTGCTTTTCATCTGATACTAAAAATCTGGACACCTGCCAGAATGAACTCGTGTATATACTGTCTAAACTTTACGCAAGTCTGCAAATGTGAGTTAGTATATGAGAATGCATGTGCGTGCACAACTTCCATCAAAGTTTACCATCATGAACAACGATTAATTCCTATTCAAAAATGCTGGTTAACTTAGCATTTACAAGGCCAAGAGGGACACACAGCCAGGAAAATCTGCCAACATCATTTGCCTTATGATTTTCCAAGAAATTAAAAGAGGGTGAAATAGCACAGGTAGAGTTTTAAGCTCTCCCTCTTCAGGACTAATTCTTGGAGGTTTTTTTAATCTGCTAACTGTGACCTTGCCTTCCGCAATGGTTTAATTACATCCAGCACACAGTGCCAAAGATCATGTAGCACACTCATGCCAACAAGCACATCTAGGACTGACAGTGAGAAGCGGCATGATGCTCTGAATGTCATCTGTTGTAATTACCTCGCCACAATAGACTGTAGGCTAGATTTACAAGGGTAACACAAAATAGAATGCCAATTCATTTATGGCCTCGGTCAGCCCCTTCAGGCACAGCTAATAATGTTGGACTGGCCAACTGTCGAAATCACCCCTGGAGATCTCTAGATACCAGAAGTACTGGGTTCATTTACTGATGGCACCCAAACCTATCCCCAAATGCAATTTAGAAAACTACAGATTTAAAGTATGTTTTCATATTAAAAATATATTTTGAGCAGTATATCTCCTTTGATTATTTTTATTTAGTAAATCCATACAGTCATAAATGAAAAATGAAAGGAAAAGTAATTTCATGCAAAATATATTTTCTACTACTAGTTACCTCCTTTGTGCAGTTTAAAACCAAGTCTATACATGCTACATAGGTCATTCATTCATCTTTTTTATCCTAATAAGCATTTTAGTGGTTCCAGGACCTGACTACCAACACTGGTAGCCTAGGAGGAAACAGTCTGGACTTCACAATATGTGGCAAAACCACTTTAATTTCTGGTGCCATTGTTTTCTTTAGAGCTAGGCAATGGCACTTACCCCACATCTGAAGCACCACTACCCATTTTATATAAAGCCTTGTGGGTAAAGTTTTAGGCTATTGAAATATTAGGCACCGTACATCGTCTGACCCTGTGCTCTGAGCAAGTGAATTGGCACAGATGAATAGTAGCCACGACACCAAAAAAAAAAAAAAAAAAAAAAAAAAAAAAAAAAAACAAATTGGACAGTGACATATTTGACAGCCAGGCATGATTGAGCATATAAGATGCACACAGACCACTTTTCATTGTGTCAAATTATCATTTTGTCAGTGTTGTCCCATGAAAAGATATACTTAAATATCTACAGAAATGTGAGGGGTGTACACACTTTTGTGATACACTGTACATGCTTGCACTTTACTCTTTTTTCAATAAACATGGATGTGTGGCCCATGACCTCGTCTTCCTTCTTCGGACCACTTTTGATAGATTTTGACAGACTACACCCCACAAGAACACCCCACGAGAGTTGCACTTTTGGACATGCTTTGCCCCAGTTATTTAGCCATCACAATTTAGCCCTTGTCAAATATCCCATTACTCCTGCTTCTAACACATCAACTTTGTGGATGAAATGTTTATGGCTTCCATGGTAAAGAAATAATAATTGTTATTTAGTTTACCTGTCAGTGGTCATAATCTTGTGCCTGGTCAGTTTAACCCATAAATGTAGTTTGCCTAAATGACTTTTTGGTATCTACTATCAGTACATTTCCAGCAAGTCCCTTATTTTTTGTTTATTATGAAGTGGAATATATTACAATGCATCCTTGTGAAATCTCTTCTTTGGGTAATGCACAATGCAAATGTATGTGGCTGTCCACAAAATAAAATTCCTTCATGCGCTTATGTCCCATTTCGATAATAATACACTAGGTAATGTGAAATATACCACATCATTCATGTCCTCTAGCATCAGTGTATCTTGGCTAGTCCCTTCTAATTCAGGTCTTTATGTAACCCATATCTTCCAATATTAACACATGTACTGCAATTGACTACCAGGAGCCCAACATTAGATATATCCATTACCATGCTGTTCATAGTAATTCATTTTCAGGGTGTGGTCCTAATATTTTGGCTCATCCATGTATATGTGTATACCCCAGATATAAAAACTCCTTAGAATGGCACGTGGCTGTTATTTTTCCAAATTACAAAGGCTTTGTAGCTTTAGCCGAGCTGCTCAATTGTCATGCCTCTGATAAGCAGCAGCGCCTGCAGAAAGCTGTTATCTAGCAAAGAAGCTTGCCAACACAGTAGAGCAGCCCCACAAAACAGACCTGATTTTTCATTCCTGCCTAATAACTTTGTGGATCTGTGAAGGTGCATTGTTTCAAGTGAAGGTATCTAGTCAAACAGTTTATAATTATCGAGTCTGGATCTGATTTCAACTTTCCTTATAAATATGTTGTTAATATTTTGTCATCTCAGATTTACTCCAAAACCCTTTTAAGTCTGTGACATTTGTCTTTGATGCCAATCCTTTTCTACACATGTGGAAGCAAGCGTGACTAAGTGGAAAACATTGTTTTTGTTAGAACTCCATGGTGAATGTTTGTATGTACAATAAATAGTGCTATTTATCAGCACTGGTATTGCATGTCAAAACCATTTTTACAGAGACTGTCAGAGATATTTTTTGTTTTTTTACGACATGATTGCATTCCAAATTAAAGGTAAATGTGATTCCTTTTGGGTGTTCTCGTTATTTATTGCCACAGCAGATCATGGTCTGCATTATTGATTTGAGATAGTGTTTAAACCAGAAGACCTTTCTGATGCAACATTTTTACTTATACAGGTTCAGACCGGCACAACAATGCATTGGTCTGTGCATCCTAGTAGTTAGGGTCCTGCTGAACAGTGGCAATGGCAGATTTTGAACTGGGGAGACATTCAGTGTTTGTGTGCCAACAGATTTACATTAATCAGCTAAGTAGCTAATAGCTAAAAAATAGTAAAACATGCAACCATGTTGATGTGATTTCTTGATGCTAAGTGTCATTATAAATCCAGCACAGCTTAGAAACACAGTACAGGGACCCAGTTCAATACTGGGCAAGAAAAGAACACAATAAACTGAGCTATTAAGTGCCCTTACTGCTACCATACACTCATTCCAATTGATTGCTGACTAATAGCTATGTCATGGAGGTGCTCATTGTTTTGTTTTTTGTTTTTTTGTTTTTTTTGGATTATGTTGATGGTTCTTTACTGTGCAACTTGCATGGTAAAATTCATAATGCAGAAGAAAACAGTGTTCCGTGGTTGGTATTTAACTTTGAAGGCAAAACATTTTTAAAAACTTACATTTGAATTATAATTGAAGGTGACACATTGGCTTAATGGGAAGCATCACAGGTCACGGGTAGTGGGCTCATTTACTGATGCGTCACCAAAGCCTATCCCAAAATGTAATTTAGAAAATTACAGATTTAAAGTATGTTTTCATTAAAAATATATATTTTTCAGTAGTATATCTCGTTTTATTATTTTATTAAGTAGGTCCATACAGTCACTTTGGGCAAATGTTTGGGAAAGGCCCCTTTCCCTTCTAGCCTGAATGTGCACCTTTGTACCAAGTGAGGTCCTTAAAGGTGTGGTTTGACATGTTTCACAAAGAGAAACTCCTGCAGAATTTTCTGCACAGAATTCTAACTTCAACCACACTCAACACCAGTGAAAATTTTTGTACATGGTAATATTAGTACAACTGGGCATTTGGTTTGTTTATCTGTATATTATGATTTTAACATAATGTTTTACAAACGTTGGTTGCATTCGTGAAAGAAAACCCACAGCACATACACAGAAGTACATGCATTTGGTACTACACGCAGAAAAGGCTCAAACCCACCTGGGAATGGAGCCCAGGACAGTGAGGCGACAGTTCTACCCACTTGGCCACAATGAAACCCCAATAAAACGTTTAGAGAAAAAAAAGTTTTTTTATTTTTATTTCAAATAACAATTTAATTGCCATATATTTAACAAATGCACATGGTAAAGCCATATTTTGTCTATACCTTTCTTTTAGCATTTTATTTCAAAGTTTTGCTATTATAGAAGGAAAATCAAGAACCAGGGTGAACAGGAAATAGTTAAGCATGTGCAGGTTAGCCAGAAGTAAAAACATTCCTGAGGACTGTACATGGACTTGATCTTTGCAGGCTGGCATGTGGAAGCATGAGTGAATAAGACTACACTCGCCCAGCTTAGGGACTTGAGCACAGAGCTTGAAAAAAATACTTGGATACAGCAGACTAGTTTTAGCATTTTCCACAGCTAACAGAGCTCTGTTGTAGACTTACAGTGAAGTGAAAAACAAGAAGAGTCACACTAATGTGCTCATAGCACTTTAAATGATCAGGCACACTTGAAGCTTTCACTGCCCTGCCTCCAGTCATAGTCTATCTTTCCATAAAACAAGGCGAGACACATGACCTAATGATAATTCAATCAATTTAACAAATTACCTGCACATTAGTCATGTCTGTGGCAAAAAAATGAATACAAAGAATTGGCTACACAAGTAGTTTACAACCTAATGCAAATGTTTTATACTATAACATTAAAGAAATGCTCTAGCAATTTTAACATAATCTTATTTATTACATCTCCATAACAAGCTTTTTCAGTCATATTTAAGTCTAAAGAAGGTGTTTCAGCCTACTGGTTAAGGAAATGGATTAGTAATCCGAAGGTTGCCAGTTAAAACCTCACCAACAGTTGTTGCTGTTGGGCCTTTGCTGAAAATGTAAATGGTCTGGGTCCTTTCTGTGTGGAGTTTGCAGATTAGTTAGTTTAATGTTATGTAGCCATGCTAATTGTGATAACATGGATCTGTGTAATGCACACATACTAATAAAGCTGTTTTTTATTATTAATAGTTATATTGTCTAATATTTCACAAAAGGTTTATCCAATACAACTTACCATTATTAGGTGAACTTTAAGCAAACAATGAGAAGGTAAAATTGAATCGTAAAGTAACAAATACATACACTTCATACTTACTAATATAATTTTTTTTTATCTTTGTTTTGTCCTTCTTTGTGACACTTTTATATTTAGTTGAGATGTTATAAAGAATTTTTTCATAGATAATTATTCCCATGAGAGTGAAATAGCTTTTATATATTGATATTTAATATATTTTACCTAATTAACCTAACGTTTAGTAACATACTAAACAAGTTGTAGTTGAATTGTACATCAGCACACAAACTGCTTTGATCACTCACATATTTTTGTTGCAAACAAAAAAACTTTTTTTTTGTTTTATGCAGAGACCAAAAAGCCATTGGGAATGTCAACCATTTCCTCACCATTCAATGACCATTATATCAAGCCTTTGTGACCAGTATAGATGCCAGTTGAAGACCATTTTTAAGTAAAACTATGACAGCCCACTTGGAGATTGCTAATCTTTATGTACGACAGCAGCAAACTCATGTTTGCTCACCAAGTGCTACATCTGGTGAGAAGAAGGCCTGCACATTACTTAGCTATTTCATCTGACATTCATCTCTAAAGTAAAACTTGATAGTAATTGTTGCATCATGCTCTGGAAGGGAGTTGAAGGGACAGAGGAACTGATATAAATTAAGGCATTGACTATTGCACAGACTAACAGCTAAACCACAAAGCTATCAGAGACATATTCAAGAAGACTTGCTGCTATGATTGTAGCCATATGGGCTTCTAGTGAACAGTGATTAATTAATTTTAGAAAAATAGATCCAGATTGATAGAATGATCCACACCATATTCAACACCATGAGAAAGTTCAGGCAGGTTGACCTTTGCTAAAACTTCCGCCCAACTCTCTGTTTACCACCAGTCATGCTTATCCAGGCTGAATTGCCCCTTATTACACCTTAACCTCTGTCCACACCAAAAGCACTAAAATCCTCAGCTCCAGAACATTCCACCAAAGATAGCAGACAGGAAAGGGCTAAAAAGCAATTTAAGCACAACAAAGACTGTGTACTTTTCCTTCCTCCCACACACACTTTTAGACAGAGGTGAGAAGGAGGAGGTTTGTAGATGGTGAGTGTAACACACGGGACAATATAGATTGTTTACTTCAGCCGGGGTGTAGATTACACCACATTCTTATCACATAACTGATAATCATCACACCTCGGTTTGTAAACCATTCATGATGAATAGCAAGTGATTTAACCCAAGGGTTATAAGTTCAAACCCTACCGTACCTCTTTAACTCCTGTAATGCTACACTACTGGATTGGATTCTGTTGTAGTTCCAAAGCACTATAAGTGTTATTTAAATAAATACCAAGAAGGAAAATAATTAAACCCTCAAATTTGTAATTAAAAACTGGGTTTGACAAAACCAGGAAAACATAAGACAAGGTGGCAGTTGCAATTACTTAGACTGTAAGTTGATTTGGATAAAAGCTTCTGCTAAATGCTAAAAATATAAAAAAGGCATCCAGTCCATTGCAAGGCTTCAACTGCTTAACCTACTTCATATACACATTAATCCATACAGACTATCAGAGCTCTCCTCCCAGCTTTTTCACTTTCAATCTTAATACATTTGTTAAAAAAGACATAAATGAATATAGAAACCATATTTTTTAATATTTGAGATTATGTGGTAGTGGTAAGAGCCCCACTCCTTGTAGGTAGATGCAAAAACAAAAGCTACGTATTGATACTTGAACCTAACCTAATTATTTGCAGTGGTTTCCTCCAACAGTGAAAAAAAGTAATCATTAATTCATATTTGCAAAAAAAAGTACTATATGTAAAAAAGTATGCAATACATTTTATATGTATGCATTTTGCATGTGTACCATTTATTGGCACTAATTTATCTCACAAACAAATTATTTGTATGCCAATCCATTGCAGTAAACACTTCTAATCAGTCATACATAGTCTAGTCCATATATTGTCTTGTTCATACACAAAAATGTTAATAGCCCAGTAAAGACAGTATAATTCTTGAATGCAGTCAGCTTAGTTCAGTTCATTTTCTTTAACCCCTTATCCTAATTAGGGTCGGGGAGGGGTGCTGGAGCCTATCCCAGTTCTTCCAACAGGTGCAAGGCACAAGGTAACACCCAGGATGGTGACAATTCAGTATCTCCACTCAACCTGGTAGTATGTCTTTGGAATGTGGGAATGAGGAAACCGGAGTACACAGAGGAAACCTACGCAGATATGGGGAGAACATGCAAACTCAGATCAAACCCAGGACATTCTCCCTGTGAGGCGACCATTCTACCAACTAAGCCATCCTACTCTAACAAGCTGCACATTACATTGGGTCTTTTACAATTTATTGGTGCATATTTAACTTCGAGTA
>JAYDZF010000003.1:6834563-6845137 GCA_034509105.1 Microcambeva barbata
TCCAGGGGCGCTGTATGATGGCTGACCCTGTGCTATGACCCCAGCTTCCAAAGCTGGGATATGCGAAGAAAGAATTTGGTTGTACTGTACATGTGTATATGTGTAATGACAAATAAAGATCTTCTTCTTCAAGAGTCTTTGAGATTGTGAAAGGCGCTATATAAATCGAACTTATTATTGTTTCCATGCCATCTAGGTACAATAAAAACATGTTTTACTATACCTGCTACTACATTTTAATATTACAGCAAATAAAATATTATCAAAAAAGAGGTGTAGAAGTAAGACCTATTAATTTAACTATTTAAAAGTAACATCCACAGACAGGACACTGTATTATTTATTATTATTTTAAAAAATATATAGTTTTATATAGTCACATATTGTAAAGAATAGTAGTTGTATTTGTTCTTTAAAAATCCAGAGGTCAGTGCACCATATACGTACAAGCCCAATTTCAGAACAGCTGGGACATTTTGTAACACACATACACACACACTCACACACACACACACACACACACACACACACACACACACACACACATACATTTAATAACAAAAACCCTTCTTCATTTGTCATTTGAATTTGCAATTTGCAATGAAAGTACTTACAGTTGGGCAAAAACGTAATCAGCCACTGATTGTGCAAGTTCTCCTACTTAGAAAGATGAGAGAGGTGTGTAATTTTCATCATAGGTACACTTAAACTATGACAGACAAAATGAGGAAAAACATTCAGGAAATCGCATTGTATTTTTTTATGTATTTGTTAATTATAGTGGAAAAGTATTTGGTCAAAAACAAAAGTTCAACTCAATACTTTGTAACATAACCTTGCATGCAATGACAGAGTTCACATGTTTCCTGTAAGTCTTTACCAGGTCACAGTGTAGCTGGTATTTTGGACCATTCTTCTATGCAGATCACTTCTAGAGCAGTGATGAGTTGGGGCTGTTGCTGGGCAACACTTTCAACTATCTCCACAAATTTTCTATCTTCAATTATGCTATCAATTGTGGAAAGAGGTTTTGGCTTAAAACCTGATGATACATGCCCCCTCTTCCCTTAACATAGATCAGTCATCCTTTTCCTTTGCAAAACAGCCCCAAAGCATGAGGTTTTCCACCCCCATGCATCACAGTAGGTATGGTGTTCTTAGGATGCAACTCAGTTCTCATTGTTCTTCTTCAAAAATGACTACTTGAGTTTTTACCTAAAAGTTCTATTTTGGTTTCATCTAACCACATCATATTCTTCCAATCCTCTTCTGCATCATTTTATATACTCTCTGGCAAACTTCAGATTGGCCTGGACATTAACTAGCTTAAGCAGGGGGACATGCCTGGCACTGCAGGATTTGAGTCCCTCTCAGCATAGTGCGTTGCTGATGGTAGCCTTTGTTACTTTGGTCCCAGCTCTATCCAGGTCATTCATCAGTGTATTTCTGGGATTTTTGCTCACCATTCTCATGATCCTTTGACCCCATGGGATGAAATCTTGCATATGGCCCCAGATCAAGAGAGATAATCAATGGTCTTGTATGTCTTCTATTTTCTTACAATTGCTCTCATGCTTGATTTATTCGCACCAACCTGCATGCCTATTATAGATTCTAGCCTGGAGCATTTCTATATTTCTTCCTGGTGTTCTTTGTCAGCTCTTTGGTCTTGGTTGAGTTTGGAGTCTGACTATATAGATTTGGAGTCTTTTATATAGATAATGAGGACATACAGATGGCATTAATACAGGTAACAAATGGAGGACAGAAGAGCTTCTCAAAGAAGGTACAGGTCTGTGAGAACCAGAAATCTTGCTCGTTAGTGGGTGACCAAATACTTCTTTTCCACCATAATTTGCAACTAAATTCTTTAAAAATCCTACAGTGTGATTTCCTGGAATATTTAGTCTCTCATAGTTGTCTACCTATGATGAAAATAACAGTCTTCTCATCTTTTTAAGCAGCAGAACTTGCACAATTAGTGGCTGACTAAATCCTTTTGCCCCACTGTATATGCATGAGTTATTTTAAAGTTATTGTTCTGATCTCTCCTTCCTCAAATCAAATAATTAGGTTTATTCGGCAATAAAAGCTATCTTTTCATGGGGAAAAGCTCATATTGGCCTGTAGGTGGTGGTGTAAGCCCACGTTTGGTAGGTGAAGGCCTACGTGTGTACAGTCCCTAGTGATGCAAAACTCTGAAAATAGAAAACACATTGGTAAGTGTTCGTTGTAATGCTGCATAGCTAAAAAGAGTTTCACATGGTATTTGCAAATAAATATAACATTACCACATTTCCCTACTTAAAAAAATGCACATTATAATATGTTCAGCCAGATTGTACAAACAGAGCACAATTATAGAAGACATCAACCCACTGTCACTAATTAAAGCAAGCATGAACTGTCATCATATGGTAGTGTTTGCATTTTCATGCATATTTGTTGTTTTAAATGATCAGTTTAGAATTTTATTGCATGAGGCATACATTTCAGGTTAAGCCAGTTAAATATGCTTTGGTTTCGCTACCAGTTTAACTGGGGAGCGTTATAAGGGTGTATTCGGGCTTTAGAACAGACTAGTACTAGTGAGTTTTTAGATACTACTGTAGCAGACCCGAATGCCACTAGTCCTGAGGTAGAACAGCGGGGCAACTGGGTGACGGCAAAAGACTGCTAGGGCAAAGCACCAAACTTTTCAGCTGCACATGTCCAACAGGTTCTCCCTCCTCAGTGATACACCCGCTGAGAAGCTGGTTAAAGTAAGTGCTCTGGTTATGAGACTCTCAGGTCCAACACATGCATATTGCACCCCCATAGAGACTCCAGCGACCATAGTAACCTGTATTGCGGGGGCAAGGGCACCTGACATCAGGGCAAACCTTAAAGTGCTGGCTAACGCTAATCATAGATTTTCTTAGATAGTTATCCACATCGGATGTTCGTCTTCGGCAGTCGGAGGTTACTAAGGGTAATATTAAAGAGATGTGTGAGTTAGCTGGGTCGATGTCTGAGGCAGTAGTATGCTCTGGCCCCTTACCAATTTGGACAAGTGGCGAAACCTACAGGAGGTTATTGTTGCTGAATTGCTGGCTGTCTAAATGGTCCTCGGAAAACAACATCGCTTTTGTAGATAACTGGTCCACTTTGTAGGGAAGGCCTGATATTTTGATGCGAGATGGAAGGTGCTGCTCACATTTCTTGCAGTATAGCTGACAGGTTGTACCGTGGTAGTGTAGCGGCAGATAGTGCTAACTGACTATCCAGAGCCAAGATCAGGCAGTAGGCAAACAGGCCTAACCGACTGTCTGCAAATCGCTACCGGACGTCACCCGGAATCATTAGGTGTTATGACGGACGAACGTCCAGAACCCGAAAAAAATGACCACGCACACAGAGATCTGAGATCTTAAAGATAAGAGGCTTTATTAAATGGCGGATTTATTACGGCTGAGATGAGCTGTGGTTGCGGAGATGGGGATAGATACTATGAAGGGCGCGGCGTGCCGTGAGAGTCCCAAGGGTACTGACCCGTGAAGATCTGAGAGGACTGGCAGGCGTGATCCGGGGAGTGCAAGCCTCCCGACGGGAGCGGTTCCGAGAAAGCAGGGTGACGGAACAAATCCAGAAGGGGGTCAGGCAGGACGGGCTGGAAGGACAGGCATGTCTGATTCGAGGTAAGAAAAAACAAGAGATTAGTTTCTCATGGTACTAGCGCACAGTTGAGTTGAGAACGCAAAGTTACACCAACAATAATCTGGCGTTGGACACTGGGCGAGCTGCCACTTAAAAGCATCTTGTAATTACGAGCCCGAATGGGCTTCAGGTGCAGCCGAGGAGGTGGAGCCGCGCTCGGCTCGGTCACCTGGCAACGGGTGACGCATAGGTCTGGCGTTGCTGTGTCTGCTGTCCTGTAACGTCCAGAGCATGTCCTAACATTAGGTCCCATAACATTGAGACTGTCTATTTTTTGTTGCAGTTATAAGAAAAGATGATATCAAAAAGTTTGTCATAATAACTGCCATAATAACTTTATTTATACAAATTAGCATCATAAAAACAATAGTAGAATGAAACTAAGATTAGGACTACTGTACATCAGATCACTTGCAGGTAAAAGTGTAATTGTAAATGAAATTATAACGGATAACTATCTTGGTGCACTCTGTTTAACCGAGACCTGGGCTAAACCCAATGAGCATTAAGGTTTAAATGAAGCAGCACCTCCAGGATACAGTTATGAACAAAAGCCATGTTGTAGCGGTCGTGGAGGAGGAGTAGCCATAATCTATGATACAAACATGGGTCTGACTGTTAAGTCTACTTCTGCAACTAACTCATTTGATGTTCTTATAACTGACATAGTCAGTCAATCATCATTTGATAAAACTAGTATGTTTACACTAGTTACTATTTATAGACCACCTTACTCAGAATTTTTATGTGAATTTATAGATTTTCTTTCCAAACTAGTCTTATCAACACAACAGGCCTTGATTGTTGGAGACTTCAACATTCATTATGAAAATAAGTCTGATCCTCTTAAAATTGCATTTGATTCTATTCTACAATCTTTAGGTATTACCCAACATGTAACAGGACCCACTCACCATTGTAAACATATGTTACATTTAATTGTAACTTATGATATGAACATAGATGACATGGTTGTTTTACCGCAAAATGACCTGATTTCGGATCATGCTTTTCTAATGTGTGAAGTGTCTTTCTCTAATAAAATGCAGCATGTGTGTCATTTTAAATCGAAACATACTATTACAACTGCAACTGCAGTAGCATTCCTAAACAACTTACCAGAATTACCAACAGCTAGACTACTGTTAGAACCTAAAGACCTTGATCAGGCAACTCAAGACTTAGAGTCTGTATTTCGAAAAAACTTAGACAGAGTAGCTCCAGTTAAAACTAAACTGATTAGGCAGAAAAAGCTTGCTCTATGGTATAATGAGCACACACGCAAACTACAATAAGCAGCACGAAAGTTAAACCGCAAGTGGCGGCACAGTAAGCTAGAAGTGTTTAAGATTGCGTGGAAAAATTCACCAACTGAGTATAAAAATGCACTTTTGAAAGCAAAAACATTATATGAATAATCCTAGACTCCTTTTCGATACAATGTCTAAACTAACAACAAATGCTGGTGAAACAAAAACTAATATACTACCCGAATGTACCAGTGATGAGTTTTTTAAATTCTTTAGGGACAAGATTGAAAACATACGATTTCAAAGTCACAGTGTGTCACTTTCCACTTTCCAATGTTGATCATAAATTCAGTTTGAGCTGCATAAGTGATAATGACTTAACTAACAAGGTAATTCAACTCTTAATCCAATTTCCCAATATGAATTATCTGCGCTAATTAGATAATCAAAATCATCGTCATGTTTACTTGACCCTGTTCCAACTCATTTACTTAAAGATTTACTTCCAGACATTATAGAGCCTTTACTTACTTTAATAAATGCATCACTTCGCCTTGCTTATATACCCAAATTGTTCAAATGTGCTGTTATTAAACCTTTGAGTAAGAAACCTAATCTTGATCCACACATTCTGTCTAATTATAGACCAATTTCAAACCTTCCATTTGTCTCCAAGATTCTAGAAAAAGTTTCCAAACAGCTATGTTCTTTTTTACATGAAAACAGTATTCATGAAAAATTTCAGTCAGGATTTAGACCCAACCACAGTACTGAAACAGCCCTAATAATGGTTTTAAATGACTTATTAATGTCCAATGATGATGGGTGTGTATCTTTTCTTGTTTTACTAGATCTTAGTGCAGCATTTGACACTGTTGATCATAACATTTTAATTGATAGACTAGAAAATATAGTAGGTCTTAAAGGACCTGCTCTTTCTTGGTTTGTTTCTTATTTAACGGACAGCTCTCAATTTATAGATGTTAATAATAAATGCTCAGAATCTACAAATGTGAAATATGGTGTTCTCCACAGGGGTCAGTTTTGGGACCGCTCTTATTTACACTCTATATGCTTCCTTTAGGAGAAATTATTTGTAAACACGGCATTCATTTTCACTTTTATGCCAACGACACACAGCTGTATATATCAGCCAAACTTAATGATACAAACACAATCAGTAAGCTTGAAGATTGTGTAAATGATATAAAAACTGGATATCCTGTAACTTTCTTCTGCTTAATTCAGACAAAACAGAGGTATTACTTGTGGGACCTAAGATAGCAAGAGAAAAATTATCTAACCTGATGATGAACCTGAACGCAGTCTCTGTAACGGCCAGCTCAGGTGTAAAAAACTTAGGTGCTGATTTATATCTCTCTTTTGATACTCACATTAATAATATTACTAGAGTTGCTTTCTTTCATCTACGTTTCATCTACAATTGATTTATATCTCTCTTTTGATACTCACATTAATAATATTACTAGAGTTGCTTTCTTTCATCTACGTAATATCTCTAAAATAAGTAATATACTCTCTGTGAATGATGCTGAAAAACTGATCCATGCATTTATAACCTCTTGATTAGATTATTGTAATGCTGTTCTAACTGGATGCTCTGGTAGATCCAATAAAAAAGCTTCAGTTGGTTCAAAATGCAGCATCATGAGTGCTAACTAGAACTAAAAAGTTTGATTATATTACCCCTTTTTTTTTATCATCGCTACACATTATCTATAAAACACTTTTGCTAACCTATAAAGTGCTAAATGTTTTTGCTCCTCAGTATCTGAGTGAGCTTATTGAGCACTACAATCCAGCACACTCACTTCGTTGTTTCACTCCAAGGTGATATTTCTGGTCGTCACTTCCCAAGCCTGCACATCCCGATTAACATGCCAACAACTGCTGCTCCTGATAGATGAGACAGGACCAGGTATTTTGCTCAAAGAACTTTTAGTCTCATGTAATTTTAGTTGTTGAACTATAAATCTTGGTGTGTATTATATTCTCCAGTCCACCCATGAAGGATGGGCCCCTGCTGAGCCTGGTTCCTCCAAGGTTTCTTCCTGTAATTTAGGGAGTTTTTCCTTGCCACAGTCGCCCACTGGCTTGTTCAACAGGATGTTTTTGGTTCTTGGTGTTGTTGTCCTAAATTCTGTAAAGCTGCTGTGTGATAATGTCTATTAAAAAAAGCACTATACAAATAAATTGACTTGACTTAAATTCAATATATAAGCTCTCTCACACTCAAACAATGAATAGTCATCTAACCCTTTAAGTGCAGTAACATTTTTATCCTTTGTAAATTTTAAGGTTTATCCTCTTCAGACTAACCAGTCTCTTAACCCGTCTAACTACATGTATCCTACCTAATATACCTACCAATGAGAAGAAAAAAAACATTGTTGCAATGTCAGACTTTCACAAATTTGCATCCGCAAGTCTTTGCAAAAGGTTTTTTAGCGATGAAGGTGTAGAACAGACCCTTTCCAAAAAAATTAATATTAAGTATTTATTTGTTTATTTTTACAATATTTGGGCTTCTAGCTCATAAAGCACACGAAAATAGGATTTAAAAATACTAGAATACTGTGGAGAAATCAGCCAAAATTTCATAGGGGATGAATGTTTTAAACTGAGTGTTACACACTAATCATCTACTTCAATATGAGGAAGACTGCATAGCCACAAAACTTCATAGCTAAGGAGGCTGGCACAGAGTTCCAAGCATATCAATGGAAAGTCTACTGGAAGGACAAAATGTGGCAGGAGAAGATGCAAAAGAGACAGCAAAAGAGATGACCATGGGCTTCAGCAGATTATCAAAAACAGAAGATTCAAGAATCTGGCAGAGATCCAGAAAGAGTGAAATGTCTCATCTTCAAAACCACCAAATTCAAATGCATCTGAGAGATGAGCTACAACTGTCGGGTTCCTCGGGACAAGCCACTTCTGAACCTGAGCCAACATAGGAAGCATCTCATCTGGTCCAAGGAGAAGAAGGGCTGGACCGTTGGCCAGTGGTCCAAGGTCCTCTCTTCCAATGAAAGTAAAGTGTGCCTTTCATTCAGGAATAAAGGTCCAAGGGTTTTGAGGAAGACAGGTGAGGAACATAATCGAAACTGCTTGAGGAGCTCATCCAGGATGTGACCTTGTGCCTTGCGCCCAATGAAGAGCTGGGATAGGCTCCAGCACCCCTCCCTGACCCTAATTAGGATAAAGGGAAAGATAAAAATGAATGAATGAATGAATGATTTCGCTACAGGATATTCAGCTTGTCATCAGTTCATCTATGGCAACCAAAAACTTGTGTTTTGTTAAGATGGATTGTTTTCATAATTTCATTTACAAAACATTTTTATTGTGAAGCAGACAAAAAATAACATTCATAACCATTCACACCACCTTTGTGGAGCCATCTTGTCAGGATACTTGCAGATGCAAAGTAGATTTGGATAAATCTCTATGAGCTTGCCACATCTTGCCATTGAATTTTTGACCATTCCTCAAGGCAAAACATCTCCAGTTCCTTCAAGTAGATCTTCTAGTCTGACCACAGATTGTTTATTGGAAAGTCTAGGGTTTGACTAGGCCATTAGAAATACATTTACATGTTTCCCAACTTGTTGCTTTAGCAGTATGCTTTGGGTCATCGTACTGTTGGAAGTTGAACCTCCGTCCCAGTCTCAGATCACTGACAACGAAACAGGTTTTGCTCAAGGATATCCTTGTATTTAGCACCATCCATCTTCCCCTCAACCAGACAAGTTTCCCAGTCACTGCTGCTGATAAAACTGCCCACAGCATGTTGTTTCCACCACCATGTTTCACTGTGGGGATGGTGTTTTTGAAATAATGAGATGTGTTGATTTTTTGCGCCAGATATAGTTTTTTCCTTTGTGGCCGAACAGTTACATTTTGTCACATCTAACCAAAGCACCTTGCTCTATACATTTGAAAAGTATGCCAAATGAGCCTTCCTATATCTGTCTTAAGTAAATGCTTTTTTAAACACAAGTTGTAATGTAACAAAATAGGTAAATAGCCAAGGGATGAATACTTCTACAAGAAACTGTAAATACTGACCAGGCATAATATTATGACCATTGACAGGTGAACTAAAAAACACTGATTATCTCCTAATTATGGTACCTGTCGGTGGGTGGGATATATTAGCAAACATTATTATTATTATTATTATTATTATTATTATTATTATTAGATTTAGTATACTTTTTTCATCACTTTGAAATGAAACCAATCTAAATCCCTCTAACTTTTCACATATCCATAGACCTAATCTGTCCAGTCAAAGCAAGACATGTATTACTAGCAAAGATGCTACACCTCTAGGAGTGATGTTGCACAATTAAAAAACTTCAAATGAAATAGTTTGGTTGAAACTATAGCATTTCTTACATTTACTTTGCCAGTATGTCATTGCAGACAGTCTGAACCTTATTTTATATATATTTTTTATAAATATAATATTTTATTTAATAATTATGTGATTTCAAATAGGCCATTTTCTTTTAAATGGTTGTTAATTCATACAACTGCTGCAAGAACTGACTGTTATAAACTTGGACATTTGTAATCAAAATGTTTTTCAGATTCACTAAAGGATTAGGAACCTGCAGTGATATAGGCCATTGCTAGGTTCAGCAGCACTCTCGAAATCCTCACAAAATCATGTATGTTCATAATGCAGCAAGTAGTTACAATAAAGTAGAAAGCCTGACAATGTTTGGCTCCTGTTACACCCTCCCACGTCATTGCTTCCCTGTTGGTAATAAAAGCTGATCCATGCAGGTTGAGAACCCCAACCTCAGCCCACTCATGCCTGCTGGGCCCTTGGTTTGGTTCTGTTAGAATATCAAGATACAAAGATGCCTTTAGAGAACACCTATACTGCCACTTGTTGGTGGAATGTAATTTAGTGTTTCAGAGACATGTAAGCAGCCCTTGTGATCTTTAATGGTGCTCATCCCTGTCTAATTCTCGGTCATGGTCCTTTTACAATGTCATGTTTAATTTTTTTTTTATTTTAAACTGGGGGGGACCATGTTTTGTATACACATAAAAACTGAAGACCCAAAACAGTATTACAACCAGCCTAATTAGCTGTTTAAACAGCTTGACACTTGGATTTCACCAGATATCTGTTAGGAGTCACAGATTTTGCCAGCGCTCAGATATAGCGTTTTGGCTGTCCATAAGTTGTACGTGTCGGTTCACAAATGCAGCAGCTCCATCTGCTGTGATCCTGTTCATGACCACTAGGGTTCGAACATAGTCACAGGTGGCACAAGTCACGGGTGGTGATGGCCAATCACATTTGCCTTGTACACTGGACTTCAAACTCAGCCTTCAATGTTTTCATTTGTTTCGTTTGTTTAACATTTTTGCATTTCTGTTAGTGGGTTTATTTACTGTTAGTGGGGTTACTCATCCAATACATACAATTATTTAGTTTTTCAATTTATTCATGCATTTTCTTATTTTTTCCTTCCAATAATAGCATATTCACTTTGCCAATATAGTAATGAATTCAGAATCTCGGAATATCGCACTAGGGATACATGGGGATTCATTGTGTTTTGACACATTCATCTCATCAAC
>JAYDZF010000003.1:6860585-6876103 GCA_034509105.1 Microcambeva barbata
TCTAAATCCTGACTGAAATTTTTCATGAATACTGTTTTCATGTAAAAAAGAACATAGCTGTTTGGAAACTACTTTTTTCTAGAATCTTGGAGACAAATGGAAGGTTTGAAATTGGTCTATAATTAGACATAATGTGTGGATCAAGATTGGGTTTTTTAATCAGAGGTTTAAAAACAGCACATTTGAACAATTTGAGTACATAAGCAAGGTGAAATGATGCATTTATTAAAGTAAGTAAAGGCTCTATAATGTCTGGAAGTAAATCTTTAAGTAAACGAGGTGCCAGATTATTGCGTGACATTGCTGTGCCGTGTTTCCTGTGTCTTCAGTCGGAGAATCCCTGTGTCTGTTTCTGCGTTAAATCTGTCAAGCCTTCATGTTCTGCCTGCCTCTCCAGATCTCCTGGTTTCAGTCTACAGTCATCATATCGGACTCAGCCGTTTCCGGGACTCTCATAGTTGTCTGCGTGAGTGTCTGGACTCTTTGGTCATCTGCGTCAGATCGCGTTCCCTGTTTGTCCTGTAAATAAATATCTCTCGATCTACGCTCTCTGTGTGTGTGTGTGGTTGGCTACTGGTTTCCGGACTTAAGTCCAACAAATTTGGGTCGCGCATTGAACCATCGCCGACGCCGACCCCTAACCCAGTCACTAAAGAATTTTAAAAACTCATGACTGGTACATTCGGGTGGTATATTAGTTTCCATTTCACCAGCATTTTTTGTTAGTTTAGACACTGTTTCGAAAAGGAATCTAGGATTATTCATATTTATTTCTATTAAGGAAGAAAAATATAATGTTTTTGCTTTCAAAAGTGCATTTTTATACTCATTTAGTGAATCTTTCCACACAATCTTATACACTTCCAGCTTACTGTGCCGCCACTTGCGTTCTAACTTTCGTGCTGCTTATTTTAGTTTGCGTGTGTGCTCATTATACCATAGAGCAAGCTTTTTCTGCCTAATCAGTTTAGTTTTAACTGGAGCTACTCTGTCTAAGGTTTTTCGAAATACAGACTCCAAGTCTTGAGTTGCCTGACCAAGGTCTTTAGGTTCTAATAGTAATCTAGCTGTTGGTAATTATGGTTATTCATTCAGGAATGCTACCGCAGTTGCAGACGTAATGGTACGTTTCGATTTAAAATGGCACACATGCTTTATTTTATTAGGCAAAGACACTCCACACATTAGAAGAGCATGATCCGAAATCAGGTCATTTTGCGGTAAAACAACCATGTCATCTACGTTCATACCATAAGTTAGAATTAAATCTAACGTATGTTTGCAATGGTGAGTGGGTCCTGTTACATTTTGGGTAACTTTTTGATACCATTTTTTCTTATAAGTGCCACAAAAAACAGACACAGTCTCAATATTCTGGGACCTAATGATTCCAGGTGACGTCCGGTGGCGATTCGCAGACAGTCGGTTTGGCCTGTTTGTCTGCTGCCTGATCTTGGCACTGGATAGTCATTTAGCACTATCTGCCGCTACACTATCACGGTATAACCTGTCAGCTATACTGCGAGAAATGCGAGCAGCACCCTCCAGTGTGGCATGGATACCATCTTGCTTCAAAAGATCAGGCCTTCCCTCAAAAGTGGACCAGTTATCTACAAAAGCAATGTTGTTCTCCGAGCACCATTTAGACAGCACAAGACTCATGTTTAAAAAATATACATTTTTAGAAACACTTGGGTCACTTTGTTGTATTTGTTGTTTATTTATTTATTTTATTGGATGAAAAAAAAAATAGACTAGGAATATATAGACAAGGCTATTCCTTCTTACGTGTTCTTGTTGTTCCCAAAACAAAGAAACAACAACTAAAATACGGTAATTCTGATGAACTTTTCATCCCTTTTATCTTGCGGTAGAAAATGATGATTGGTTACTTGTATTTTAACACAAGCTACAAAACCCAGGGGCAGCAGTGTTAAATGTTCATTTCAGTGGCTTTTAAAACAAAGTCTAAAGGGAGCATGATTCTTTTATATTATACACATCTAACATACACACAGTATTTGTGTAGTCACACATTTTAATTCAATCTTTTTTTTTTTAACTCAAACACATTACTGGAGCTGCTGTAACATTGAAATGTACCCCATTGGAATCAACAAAAACATCCTTTGTAATCTAATACTATGCACACATCCTATTTTGTAAATTTCTGCTATTCAAAAAATAAGCATTAGCATAAGTGTACTTTTCATGACACAAAGTTTCTAAAACAAGCATGCCAACAGGGTATATTACCTTTCCAACAGACTCCTCAACTTTTGACCTGACACACACAAACATGTTTATATTTAAATCTGTTAATATCTCAGCTGCTGCACCACTTGTGTGTGTACTACCTGCATCTTGTGAACATACTACGTCTTTGCACATTTATTACAACTTGCACAAATTGTTGAATTTTTTGCACCTTAATCTGTTTTTATAACAGCACGAAGACAGGCTTTTTTTAAAATCAATATACATATTTATTAAAATGATTCAACATAATCTGTAACACCACCTATCAGAGTGTGACCTAAAGCTCGAGCTCAGCTGAGTTAATATGCAGCAGGACAATGATCCATAGAGCATATGTAAGAATGACTCTAAGGTATTTAACTACTTTTCAACGTGGGTGATAAAAGTATTGAACAAATCATATATTTGATAAATAATTAGAAGCTGACCTTTGTCATACTATGAACAAACACTTTTACATTGTAATATTATATGGAATTTAGATGATATGGAAGATTTAATTGTAAAAATAAGAAAAAAAATTCTGTACTCAAAATGGATCTGTATATGAAATTGCTTCGTGCAGGCCAAAAAATGGCATTGGCTACTGCCCATGTGTCTCGGTCTCCACAACTCCATCAGGGATCGGTATCATTGTGCACCTGTAAATTGTCCCTTCACAGATGTTCAGTCTTTATTTGGATTACTCAGGAACATTTAGAGCCTTGGTTGTTTTGGCTGTTAAAACAATCACCTTGTGGGTGTCTTCACAGCTGTTAACATCGTCAAGTAATTCAGCTAAACGTGTCTCTTTTACTACTGCAAAATAACATTCCCAAATCATTATTCTTCCAGCAAAGTATTTCACTGTAAGAATTTATCATGTTCCCTCTCTCTGCAGCAAGTTAGTCTTGATCAGTGTGGCCACTGAACCTGAGCCTTGTCTACATTCCTGAGCACTTCTGTTCCAGTTTTGGCAAGGAAAAGCCTGAAATGGGTCTTAATTTTAGATCTTGTTAACAAGTGATACAAAGCAGCACTGGCTGTAATGGAACTGCTGTACTGGTCTCTGACAGTAAAGAAGCAGCTGATCCATAAAGAAAAGCTCTCAATTAACTTGCTGACCACCTTCACCTGTAATGAGCTTACACACACAGACAGCCAAAATTAGTTTTTTCAAATTGGTTGTTAGGCATACTCTTGCAATCAGGTGAAAAATTCAACAACCTAGAAGGAGCTTGTAGGGGGTAGTTGAAGTGCTTTGGACATGAAGATGCCTTCTGGGTTTTTATTCTGCTATATTTTGCTATTATCATTTTTATTGATTTTAATGCATTTACTGTACGTATTGTTTTTACAATGTACTGGAATGTAATACCTGAATTGCACTCATAGGGATATTATACAGTTACATAACACAGTTTACGACAAGATCTAAATATGTAAACTACACTTTCCAAATATGTGTGAATTATTTAAGTGAATTAATTATTAAATATTAATGAACCACAGTAGTAGTGTGTACTAGGAAGAAACACCCACCATATGACTGTATATGCAATTATGTGAATGTCTATGGAAAATGTGAATGTCTATGAAAATGTTTCAATTATAACATTCATTTATTGTTATTATTATTATTATTATTATTGTTGTTGTTATTGTTGTTATTATTATCTTTATTTTAGTGTCTCTATATGTCCCAATAAAAAAACACTAGACCAGGGGTGTCCAAACAATGGCCCACGGGCCAGTTGTGGCCTGAGGTCCAGTTTTCATTGGCCCGCAGTAAATTCAACTGTCATCTCTAGTGTGGCCTGGCCCTTTGTTCATTCTGTATATGTATCTCAATAAAAAACTTAAGACACCATCTTGGATAATTAGTGATTTAAGACCCTTGTTTGACTCAAAGTGCATGTAGAAATGTAAGCTTTATCAATAAAAAAAAAACAAATTTTTAGGTGTAAATAAATAGAAGAAAAAATATTTACCGCATTTTCATCACACAAAAAGTGTGTGGAGTTTACATTTTCTCCTATATTCGTGAGGTTTTACTCCAAACAACAACAACAAAAAAAAACCTGACTGACCACCAAGTTATCAGCAGGGGTAGTCTCTAGTGACCAGATGACCCTGATTTGTAATTTGTGAAAAAGTGAGTGAGTGGGCTTATGTTAAATATATAATAATAATGACAAAACCATTATTATTCTATCTAATATACCACATTATTTTTGACCATTTTATACATTTTTACTACATATCCAAATTTATATATGGCCTATAGAACATAATACTTATATTCTATGTATTTAAAACTAACGAATTCCTTTGGCCTCTTAATCTGTTTACTGCCTATCTGAGCAGACAACAGGCATTCCGTTGTTGTTTTCTACAAGAGTTGAAAAGAAAGCCTTTCTTTCAGCTCTCTTTTTGCTTTGAAAGAAGAATTCTTTGCTCTAGAACTTAGTAGTCCAGACACGAGTGGTAGAAACGGAAAAAGTGTGAAGGATGTTAGACCAGTAAGAAAATAAAAAAAAAGAACTGGTTCCTTCCTCCAAGCTTCTGAATATGTGTTTGCTCACTTACATTGTAGCCGGTGACGTTGTAACTCTGCTGTTGCATCATGACTAGACTCTTTTAAACTACATGCAGCAGCCACTCCCCTCCAACCCTCCTAATTTAAGGACAAAGCTGAAAAAGGAGAACTGTCAGTGTAAAAAAGAAATAGGGATCGGATTTGAGCTTTTCATCTGTTAGTTTAGTCTTCAAGTTGTTCTTTCTATTAATATTTTATTTATTTATTTATTTATTCATTTTACTGTGGGAACACTTATTTCCTGTCAGAACAGAGACCAGACTCTGACGGGTATAAAACACTTGCTGAGAGTGTCTGAGACTGTGTGTGTACGTGTGTGAGCAGATAAGATGGGTGAAAATATGGTGCATTCCACTCAGAATGGGCCTGCAAACCACTTTGCTAAGGTGAACATGAGTCCCCAGAAGGAAGGAAAAGTAGAGCTAAAGAAGAAAGTCACACTGCTGCGCGGAATATCCATCATTGTTGGGACCATAATTGGTGCAGGGATCTTCATCTCACCAAAGGGGATCCTGAAGAACTCAGGAAGTGTTGGCATGTCCTTGGTTATGTGGGTGGCTTGTGGGATCTTATCGTTATTCGGTGAGTACATATGACTCACCCACTGTGTGCTTATGTTTGTGTTGTCAAGTTAATACGTTTTTTGGTGGGGATCTAAACACAATGTTGTCTAAACTACACTTTACAAATATGTCTGAATGATTCATTCTTAATGAACCAGGACTAGTAAGGTTTGCTAGGAAGAAAACACCCACCAGAACACATGTTGAAACAACGTCTAGTAAATTAGCGTTCACACTGAGCAGCAGTCATTCATTAGCTGAGCCGAACATGCTGTGAAAAGACCAGGTGTTCTTAAAGAGACATTATCCTTTTTTCTATGGTTTGCATGTGCTGGGATGGATCCTCGGGTTGGGCAATCTAGGTCCTTTCTGTGCAGAGTTTGCATGTTTGCATATAACAACCACAAAGAAGAATCTTCTTGGCTTTGTTAAACCCTTATTCTTCTAAATGCAAATTTGAAGAATACCATGCTGTAGTTATATCATATGTTAAGTTCAGTTCATTTTCTCTAACCCCTTATCCTAATTAGGGTCGGGAAGGGGTGCTGGAGCCTATCCAAGCCCAAGTTTTGAACAGGGGAGTTGAGACTCTCAAGGCTAGTATGTTGGAAAATCCTGCTGTGCCACCTGGGTACTAACTAAAATAATCCTAATCAGTTTTATTATTTGTATTTATTAAACACAAGAAAGTAATTAAATGAAGGCATTGACATTTACAAATGACTTGACCATGACCATGAACTTATTCACTTTCCACTAATGGTAAGGTAGGGGTGCTGGAGCCTATTCCAATGGGCACAACACACACAGAAACCCCTTGGATGGGGTCACATGTACACACAGTGTCTTGCAGAAGTATTCACCCCTTGAGTTTATTTTACCTCACAACCTGGAATTAAAATGAATTGTTTGAGGGTTTGCATCATTTAATTTATAGAAAATACCTACAACTTTTTTTATTGTGAATCAGACAACAAAAAGGAAAAAATAACAGAACACTTCAATATGCATAACTATTCACCCCCCTAAAGTCAGTACTTTGTAGAGCCACCTTTTGCAGGAATTATAGCTGCTTGTCGCTTTGGTTAAGTCTCTATGAGCTTGCCACATCTTGCCTTTGGGATTTTTGCCTATTCCGCAAAGCAAACTGCCCCAGCTTTTTCAAGTGAGATGATTTCCGCTGGTGAACAGTAATCTTCAAGTCTTGCCAAATATTCTCAATTGGATTAAGGTCTAGGCTTTGACTAGGACATTTACACATTTCCCCTTAAACCGCTTGAATGTTGTTTTTAGCAGTATGCTTTGGGTCATTGCCCTGTAGGAAGGGATATTCATTTCACCAAAGCTATCCTGAAGAACTCAGGAAGTGTTGGCATAAAGACACCTGTCCACCCCACATAATCAGTAAGACGCCAACTACTGACATGGCTAAGACCAAAGCGCTGTCCAAAGACAACAGAACTGGGGCTCCATGCAAGATCACACCTCATGGCAGATCAATGATTCTAAGAAACAATAAGACGCCATTTTTTAAAGTCATGCATGGCACGGAAGGTTACCCTGCTTAAATCAGCACACGTCCAGGCCTGTTTTAAGTTTGCCCATGACCATTTGGATGATCCAGAGGAGTCATGGGAGAAAGTTCTGTGGTCAGATGAGACCAAAATAGAAAGTTTTGGTCTTAAATCCACTTGCCGTGTTTGGAGGTCGAAGAATGATGAGTACCATCCCAAAAACACCATCCCTACTGTGAAGCATGGTGGCGGAAGCATCATGCTTTGGGGGTGTTTTTCTGCACATGGGACAGGACAACTGCACTGTAATAAGGAGAGGATGACCGGGGCCATGTATTGCAAGATTTTGGAACAACCTCCTTCCCTCAGTTACAGCATTGAAGATGGGTCGTGGCTGGGTCTTCCAACATGACAATGACCAAAAGCACACAGCCAGGATAACCAAGGAGTGGCTCAGTAAGAAGTATATCAAGGTTCTGAAGTGGCCTACCCACTCTCCAGACCTACACCCTTTAGAAAATCTTTTGAGGGTGCTCAAACTCAGTGTTTCTAAGTGACAGCCCAGAAACCTGGCTGATCTGGAGAAGATCTGTGTGGAGGAATGTCCCCAAATCCCTGCTGTGTGCAAACCTGGTGAAAAACTACAGGAAACGTTTTACCTCTGTAATTGTAAAAGGCTACTGTACCAAATATTAACACTGATTTTCACAGGTGTTCAAATACTTATTTGCAGCAATAACACACAAATAAATTATTAAAAAATCAGACATTGATTTTGTTGCAAAGTCGCACGGTGTTCAGATACTTAGTTTTCTCACTGTATGACTCACCCATTGTATGTTTATGTCAGTGTTGTCAAGTTAAGAAGCTTATTGGTGGGGATATAAACACAATGTTCTCTAAACTACACTTTCAACATCTGTGTGAATCATTCAATCTTAATGGATCAGGACCAGAACACATAATGAAACCATGTCTAGTAAATCAACGTCCACACTGAGTGTCAAAGCAGTCATTCATTAGCTTAGCAGAACATGCTGGGAAAAGACCAGGTGTTCTTAAAGGGACATGGTGTTCATGATGATGTTAGTGGTGCCTCTTGCTTAATGCTGTTGCAGCTTCTGTAGCCTATGAAAATCTGTTTGACAGGGTACGATGGAGAATAGACCGGAACGGCGGTATAAATTTACTGTATACATTTACATCCAAGCAAGTCAACTACAAAGGGGAATCTGATAGAATGGAAACTGTGTGACCTGAATAAGCTTTATAAACATCATGGTCTTCGCGAAAAAAATTGTGATTATAAAGCACTAATAACTGTACCTTCACTGACCATGCAAAACATTATGACCACTAACAGTCAATGGGATGCACTAATTAACAATACAATAATATCATTGATGAACAATGGTATTACTATCTTGCCCTGTTGCCAAACTGCTTTTACATTAGAAACTCAAAACTTCAGCATTTAGTTAATTAGAAAAAAACAGGATAACTGACTTTTGAAAGTTTCACTTTCTCCATGTCCAGGAATGGAATTTATGTCCAGGAATAATTTTAGAAAATCTGCGCTCGGGACAAAAGTGACCAAAGAGCAAAATCTTTCTGTGCAAGAGACATACAGAAATTTAATTGCAGTAAGTCTCAAAAACCTGTTCAGAGACATGCCTTTGTTCATTTCTGTTTTAAAACCAAAGGGTAATGAACAAAATAAGATTTGACATAAATAAGTTAATTTATTTGTATTGGTTGTTTTTCTGATGTGATATACAGCTCTCAATTTGTTAAATCAGTGAATTACAACTGACAAGAACTGAAAAAAATAGGATATAAATCAAAAGTTTCATAACACAAAAACTTTTTTTTTCCACTCATGGTTAGTGGTTGGGTGAAGTCATTCATTGTTAAACGACTGTGTTTTCCCTTTTTAAATCATAATGACAACCAAAACATTCAAATGACCCTGATCAAAAGTTCACATACCCTGGTGATTTTGGCATGATAACATGCACATAAGTTCACAGAAATGGGTTTGAATGGCTACTAAAGGTAACATCCACACCAGTGACCAGTTTGCTTGTCATCAGTGTGTGTGTGCATACAAGCTGAGTGAGTTTCTGTTGAACTGTATAAACTGTGTTGAAACTGTTATTATCAAATAGAAAATCAGGGGCTCTGTAAAAACCAAACCACAATTCAGTAGGCCAACAAAAATTTCAACCACAACTGCCAGGAAAATAGTTTGGGATGCAAAGAAAAACCTATAAATAACATCATCTGAAATACAGGACTCTCTGAAAACTAGCGTTGTGAATGTTTCAATATGTACAATAAGGAGGGACTTGGGCTGCATATCGAGTCGCCAGATGTAAGCCATTTCTGCACAAATGCCGCAAGGTATCTCACCTACAATATTCCAAACAACACAGAGACAAGCCTCAAAACTTCTGGACCAAGGTAATTTTGAGTGATGAGAACAAAATCAAACCTTTTGGCCACAACCATAAATGTTACATTTGGAGAGGTGTCAACAAGACCTATGATGAAAGGAACACCATTCCTACTGTAAAGCATGGAGGTGGATTGTTGATGTTTTGGGGATGTGTGACCTACAAAGGCCCAGGAAGCTTGGTCAAAGTTGAAGGAAAGATGAATGCAGGATGTTATCAGCAAATACTGGGAACAAATTTTTACTCATCAGCCCAGAAGCTGTGCATGGGACGTACTTGTACTTTCCTACATGACAACAATCCCAAACACAAGGCCAAGTCGACCTGTCTACAGCAGAACAAAGTGAAGGTTCATCTCAGTCTCCTGACTCCTGAAGAGTGCAGTTCATGCAAGACAGCCCAGGAATTTTGAGTATCTGGAGGCTTTTTTCCAAGAAGAATGGGCAGCTTTACCATCTGAGAATATAAAGAACCTCATAAACAACTACCACAAAAGACTTCAAGCTGTAATTGATGTTAGAGGTGACAAAACACAGTATTAAGTACTGGGGAATGTGAACTGTGATCAGGGTCATTTGGATGTTTTTGGTTGTCATTATGATTTAAAAAAAGAAAAAAAACACGTTTGACAATAAATGGCTTCACCCAACTAACAGCCATGAGTGAAAAAAAGTATTTGTGTTCTCATTCAAATTCTCTTCAAAAAGGCCAAGAAACAAAATCTGCCAGGGTATGTAACTTTTTGAGCACAACTGTATTTAGTTTGGCTCCCAGAGTCTCGTTTAAAGAGCCGTTCAGTAGAATCGGATTGTTTGTGAACAACCCCACCGATTATAACCTGATATTGGGTGTTTTTATGTTATTATTATGATTGTAGCACTGTATATTTTACCAGTATTGTCCTTTTATTTTGGCCACCATGAAAAGTTCAATATTTATTTATTTATTTTTTTTCATCACACAGGTAAGACCAACGCAACAGGGTTGATGTTTAACAATGTGATTTGGCCAGACCAGTGTCAATCGGGCAACTGATTTACTGGTTTTATAAGCCGGTCTGACCAATATATAAATAAATAAAAAGTTTTGGGATAGTGCCCGTTATGCCAGATGGCCAGTCTGTCCCTAACTGAGCTCAATTTTGAGTGAATAATTATGTAAACGTGCTTTTAATTTCATTTCACTTTGTCAATACACATTATTAAGTGTAGAGTTTTGAGAAAAAAATGAATGTAATAAATTTTCTGAAGCGCTGGGAATACTTTCCTGATGCACTGTAATATATGTGTGGGTGCACTAGAATGATTTTTACACTTTTGACAGTTATTTTGTTTTGCAGAACAAACTTAATCAATGCTTTTGATTGTGTGAAGGTCCATGAACTTATTTGTTTGTCAAAGCAGCATTGTTCTACTATGTGTCTATTCATCTGCAGGGGTCCTTTTATACTTGTTAGAGCTCTTGGGTGCCACAGCTTTCAGGCTTTTAGAAGCACAGGAATTCCAAGCTGGTGTTTTGGCTGAGGCTTTTAGGCTAATCTCTACTGCTATCATTTAGAAACAAAACCAGGGCTCAGAGTGAACAAACAATCCATACACCAGATGTTCCCAAGGTATACAAAGTAAGGCCGTACACACATTGGCCTTTACACATACAATCGAAGAATACACACCATACCATACCAAACTCATCAAGCTAAACATACATTTTAGTAAGCAAAATTGTTTGTGGTGGTACTAGTAGTAGATACCATTTTAAATAGGATTTTCAATAGGTCAAGCAGCAGAGATTTTTTTAAATTTATCAACTCAATAATGACAACCCCCATATCACTATGTGACTTAAACCAGGTATAATAATAATAATAATAATAATAATAATAATAATAATAATAACCCTTAAATCACTTTATTGCTTAGATGTTAAAATAGTAAGCATCCTCTCTGTTGTGAACAACAACAACAATAATAATAGTAATAATAATAATAATAATAATAATAATAATAATAAACCCCTAAATCACTTTATTGCTTGGATGTTAAAAATAGTTAACATCATCTATGTGATACAACATCGTTGTGACTTGAGATGGCTTCTTTACAAAGTGATACAAAGTGCTACACATCAACACATTCCTGGTAAATATAGTTTATAACACCCACTTAGCTAATTATACATTGGCCATACTTTTAAAAGCACAAAACAAGCACATCAGTACCATTTTTACCCTGAATACGTCTACTTCAGGTTCTTAAGACAGACACAAACAAATTATACTTAGAAAATGTCGACAGATAACAGTAAACCTCTATTTATTGCCATCTAAAATTAAGGTCATTCTTAAAGTAACAAAAGAATAATAAAACTATTGATTTAATAATGCAATTTTTGTGTGAGAGAGAGGGAGAGAGAGAGAGAGAGAGAGATGCAATGCATGTATCAAGTGTAATTTACATACACTATTTAAACTGTTTAAAAGCAGTTCTTTACAATGGTTGCTTCATAGCAACTATAAAAGACTTTGCTTAGGTTAGGTGGTAAATAACTTTCTCATGGGTTATATTATTTGGAGTTTACATTATATTGAAGATTACATTTGGTGAGTTAGTGTTTTCTTACATTTGAACATTAATGATAGCTACAGGTGCACTGTAATTAAATGATACTTATTATTTCCATATGGGTTTTCTGAAAATTCCATTATGCTTATCAACACATGCTGTTTAAATATGCTCAATCTGAATCTGTTTGTTTCTTCTTAAGGTGCTCTGTCTTATGCAGAATTAGGGACCTGCATAAAGAAGTCTGGTGGTCACTACACTTACATTTTTGAGGCATTCGGTCCTCAGGTGGCTTTCCTAAGATTATGGGTGGACATAATTGCTGTAAGGTCAGTTCAACTTTTTTCAAGTATGCCTTGATCCAGCAGCTTTTGAAACTGAGCAAAAACTAACATTGAAGATGATGACTGCTATAGAGGAGAGCAGTGGAAATACAGCGGTAATACAGTTCAGTTGCAGAGCAGATTTTTAAACACAAAAATAATATATTGAATAAAAAAATAGATCAATACTCACGAGTGAGTGACATACAGTACATTTTCACAGTTTTTCACAGCGAAAACCGCAAAACAATCGGACAAAAGCAGTGTCTTTCAGATTTTTACCCCAAAACCTCTTTTAGGCCCCCTTTCGAGCAAAAAATTTTATCAAAAAAAGTTTTTAGTCATGCATATCAGGATTGATGAGACCTATCCAAAAATATATAGTTTGTGGGGTCTTATTGAAGTGTAGTGCCCAAGAACGGTGTCCATCAACTTACACATACATACATACATACATATACGGACATACCGAGTACAATAGCGCCTTTTTTTCACTACGTGAAAATGCGCTAAAAACAAGCAGAAGAGGCAAACTCAATGAATGAAAGTAAGCAAAAGCAAACAAAACTGAAACATAAGGTCTGGTGTGTAAGGTGAGTTTATTGAACCTGTGTCATCATTATATGTACATCAGTTATTAAGATATATTCTGACATTTTTGATCACTATTTTTTTATTATCATTTACTCAAACTGTGTTTCATGTCAGTAAGTTTCTGACTGCATACTGGGATGTGCTTTATGACAATTGGTTTAAACAGAGCCAAAGTGGTAGATACTGTACATAAATCTGTTTAATTATATTTAGGGAAAATAACAACGTAAATGCTAATGCATAAAACGTATGAAAAAAAAATATTTCATTAGAATTCCAGACATAAAAACACACTTGTAATGGATATGTTTGACATGAAAGTTTTAAGATTTTTATAATTTCTGGAACTTTCCTGTTTGTGACAAAATCTTCAAATTTGTTAAACTTGTGATGAATGGGCTGGAATGAGAGATGCACAAAACACAGACGTTTTAACAAAATTTTTTAATCATCAAAAAATCACAAAACAAGGGCTACACAATACAAAAACAGACACAATCACACAATCAATGCTAAATACTTATGCTAACACCACTTTAAACATGAACAAAGATAAATCTACTTTCTTGTAGATGCACAGAACATTGAACAATGTGTACCAAATGTTAAAAAATGCTAATTTATTTAAAATAGGTATCTTCAGGGACAAGAAAACAAGTATTTTTGACTGGATTTTGGAACATCATGTTCCAGTAAGAGTAGCAATTGTAAACCAATGCAGTGTGAACCAGCTATGTAGTTGTAGTTTTTATGTAGTTTTCCATGGCCATTTCCAGTTCTGTGGTTTGTTAGGACATTACAGAATACAGCGAGATGAGTAAGTGCTGTTTTCCAAAAGGGGTCATAAATATCTACTCCTGTCATATACTACAATAGATGTTTATTAGATCTATGTTTTTTTTAAGCACAGCCTATGACATAGTACACTCTCACATATTTTGATTGAATTGGCTAATTATAAACTCACTACACTGTCAATTTTAGGTTAAAAAGAGGGTATAGGTTCTAGACTGGGCTGCACTGCCCTGCCTATAGTCCTGACCTTTTCCCAATAGATAATTAATGCTTTTTAACTTTGGTTCAGCTTTGCATAAATGTGTACACTATAATGATTAAAGTGCTTTTCTCTCTTAACCAAATCTTTCGTTTATTTATAACTTTTGAGTTCTTTGTTTATTTTATTTATTTTATCATTTTATTTTTTATCTTTAAGGCCTGCAGCATTAGCTGTACTTGCTCTGGCATTTGGACGTTACATATTGGAGCCTATCTTCATGCCTTGTGGAGTACCCGAGATGGCAATCAAGGTCACCACAGCTATTGGAATCAGTAAGTCAGTAGTACCATGAAATCTTAGACATGTAGTAAAGTTATTTAAACCAAATTAACTCACACAGAGACACACACACACACACCGTTCTATCAAAACCAACAATATGTTTAGTAGCTCTTTTGTTGAATTGAACCACAACGGCAAAAATTTGCTCTTCATGTGCATCAATGAGATGGTCTTCTAACCCTCACAATTTGGCTGTTGTCCCTGCCCATTTGTCCTGCTTCTAACATCAACTTGTTACCTATTATACCACACTGACCAATCAGGTGCCATGATGAAGAGAAAATCTTATTTTATTTACTTCACCAGTCATAATGTTATGCCTTGTCGATGTAGAGGGCTTAAGTGATATGGTTAAGTAAACACGTAACAGGGTTACTGCAACTGTACTGCAACCGCAGTTGCACTGTAACAATTTCACCAGTCCATGGTAATGCTTTTGCAAGACATAAATTTGTGATATAAGCAATCTGATATCTTTTGATGTGATCACATTTGATGTAATGTCTTGCAGCTTCAGTCATGTACATAAACAGTATGAGTGTAAGCTGGACTGCCAGGCTGCAGATCTCCCTTACCTTCAGTAAACTTCTTGCCATGGCTGTCATCATAATACCTGGAATCTACCTGCTATGTAAAGGTAAACAGGACTGTACAACTGTACAGCTGTAATGTTAATTTACACTAAAAACATAAACCTAAAAATATCTCAGATATTTTCTTAAATTGACAAAGAGTGTTAGAAAAGTGTTAGAAATGTAAAACTGTCCATTTTATCAAATGAACCTGTGCCCAGGTGGATTAACAGGATTTTCCAGTTATACACCAGTGCAGAGAGTCTTAACTTCCGGGTTAAAATCTCATTGTTGGTGGTTGGCTGGGTGCCACCCTAGCCATCAGAATACACAAATACATTGTAGTACTGGTAACTGGGTAAACAGTAGGGTTGTGTCAGGAAGGGCATCTGGCATAAAACAGTTGCAAATCAATAATGTGGATCACGATCCTTTGTGGTGATGCCTAACAGGTGCAGCCGAAAAGATTCACATTTTATGTGTAGGACATTTATTTACAAGATCGAAAGTGGCAACAGATCTGAACCAGCTTTCTTCTAATCAATAGTCCAAAATTTAAAAAAAGCACTGGCATAAAAGTTAATGACAAATTATTATTAGGGGTCCAAGCACGCAGTGCGTAATGGACCCCTATTGTAATTGTTCCGCTTTTTATTAGGGGTCCAAGCACGCAGTGCGTAATGGACCCCTATTGTTTTTGTTCGGCTTTTTATTATTATTAGGGGTCCAAGCACGCAGTGCGTAATGGACCCCTATTGT
>JAYDZF010000003.1:6903082-6915502 GCA_034509105.1 Microcambeva barbata
ATTTATTATGTTATAGGCAATGTCTTATACATGCACATTTATGTATATAGACAATCTCCTTAATTCAGCTCTATTTACTTATTCTGATTAATGTATGTACATACTTCATAGAACACTTTTATATGCACATAGACTCTGTTATTTAAATTTGTCATTTTGTGATTGATAGCTTTTCTGTAACCTCTGCCTTTTATTGTAATAATGTACGTCTTACTTGTGCAATATGTACAGAACTGTGACACTGCAATTTCCTTCGGGATCAATAAAGGGTTATCTTATCTTACTTTGTCCACTGAACTAACGAAGAAATTTAAAATCTGTCACCTAAGCTATCACTTATACATCTACAGCCAGAGACAGTGTTTCATTCCAGATCAACTAAATGACACATATTGAAAGAACAAAAAATAAAACAAAAAACAGTATTTTGCTTTGGAGGAACTATTCAATTACTGCCCATAATATGAATTATGATTACTCTGAAATCTCTAATTGGTTCATACAGCTGTTTTTCAAGACCTGAACCATGACTGAATCTTTGGATCACAAACACATTAGAGCAAGAGTGCAAAGTCAGTTTGTTAGTAGTTCCTGGTAGACAAATTGTTATTATTAAATGGCTTAGTGAATGTATGAATATGTAATAGCCAGTGATGTACATATTTAGTCTCATGTTGTTCTCAAACATAATTTCTAATAAGAAAACAATTACACTATAAAAAATAAATAAATAGAAAGCAATAAATATAAGAGAAGAATGAACTGGTAGCATGATTTACAAAATATGAGGCACGCATGAAAAAACAAACAAAACAAAAAAATAATGGCTTAAAATTGTGGAGAATATGAAGACATTGTTCAAGTAAACCAGTTTGTCTAATTGTAAGGCCACTATTTACTGGGAGGATAGAGATGAGGAGGACATGATGTAGCTGATGGCAAAGTGCATCGCTCCCTGTACTCTCCAGTCTGCCAAGGTACCTCGTCAAGTCTCCAGCGTTTTCCAACATCGCACCCAAGTCTCCAGCATTGCTCCTCCATCAGACTTCACCCTTTCACCCAAGTCTTCTACCAGCACTCCGTGGTTTTCCTGTCAGCACCCACCACCGGACTTATCAAGGTCACCCTTTGTTCACACTCCACCTCGCCTGTCGTAGTTGTCTCGGTTCTCACTCGTTTCACGTTCACGTCCCGTCCGTTGCACTAGTCCCTCCGCGCCATCACGTCATTGTCATTCGGGTTTTCGTTCATGTATTAGTCTTGTTTTGTTTTGTAAATAAATGTCATTCGTCTTCGTCACCCCTGTCTTCGTGTCGTGAGTGTGTGTGCAAAGTCTGGGTTCGTTCTCGTTCTGTCCGTCTCTGCATCCACAAACCGTAATAGAATGAACCGGCCAGACATAGAACCCAGCTACACACTCACGAGGGGTTGCCAGCCCCTCGCGTTTCACCCCTGCTCGGATTCACCTCAGGCATGCCAGGATAGACCGTATTTGGCCCAGTGGTTTGAAGAAAGCCGCCAGCAGCTAACCAAAATAGAAGCGCTGGGGAAATACGATCCGCACTGGTTCTTGAGTGCCCACAGGTTTTGCCACCATTTCAGTGAGCTCTCCGTTCGCCTGCGCTTCCGCCCGGAGGCTTGATTCTGATTTGGTTAGCTCGGGGTCCGTCCGGGAGTCCGCTCCAAGTCCTGTCAGCTCTGGTGCCGTCAGGACGCCTGATCCTATCTCTGTGAGGGTCGGTTCCATCCGCTGCACCGACCCTGTTCCTGTCAGCTTTGGTGCCGTCCGGAGGCCTGATCCTGTCTCTGTGAGTGTTGGTTCCGTCCGCTGCACCGAACCTGTTCCTGTCAGCTCTGGTGCCAACCGGAGGCCTGTTCCTGTCACGGTGAGCAAAGTATCTGTCAGCTGCACCGACCCTGTTCCTGTCAGCTTTGGTGCTGCACGGAGGCCTGTTCCTGTCCCGGTGAGCACAGGATCTGTCCGCTGCACCGATCCTGTTCCAGTCGCCTCTGATCCTGTCCCGGTGAGCATTAGTTCTGTCTGCTGCACCGATCCTGTTCCTGTCAGTTCTGATGCTGCCCAGAGGCCCGTTCCTGTCCCGGTGAGCGCCGGTTCTCTCCGCTGCACCGATCCTGTCCTGGTGAGCGCCGGTTCCGTCCACTGCACCGATCCTGTCTCCGTCAGCTCTGCTCCCACACGTAGGCCTGACCCTGTCAAGGTGAGCTCCGGTTCCATTTGCTGCACAGACCCTGTTCCGGTTGACTCCAAGTTCACCCGTAGTCCTAAAACCTCCCCAGTCAGCTCCGGTTCGGTCCAGAGGTCCAATCCTGTTTCTGTCGGCTCTGGTTACACCCGGAGACCTGGTCCTGTCTGGATGAGCTCCGACTCTGTCTGCTACACTGTTCTTGTCAGTTCCGGTTCCACCCGGGGGGTCCATCTGAAGGTCTCACGGGCCCCTGGGGGGGGGTACTATTACGAGCTGGAACGTGTCTGCTGCTAGCCATTCTGCTACACAGCACTTTCCAGCAAGCGTGAGGTTTCCTAGGCGACTTAACTCGGCGGTCAAATGACCTGCCAGTGAGGTTCACCTGTAGCCGATTAGCCTTATGGCTTCTTCCTCGCCGGTTCATTGGTCCTTCTTCGTCACTGCCGTTTGTTCCTGCTCCCAGCCACCTCTGCACTGCACCAGTCCACCAAGCCACCTCGTCAAGTCTCCAGCATTGCTCCCTTTACTCTCCAGTCTGCCAAGGTACCACGTCAAGTCTCCAACATCACGTCCAAGTTCTCCAACATCATACCCAAGTCTCCAGCATCGCTCCTCCATCAGACTTCACCCTCGCACCCAAGTCTTCTACTAGCACTCCGTGGTTTTCCTGTCAGCACCCACCACCGGACTTATCAAGGTCACCCTTTGTTCGCACTCTACCTTGCCTGTCGTAGTTGTCTCGGTTCTCACTCGTTTCACGTTCACGTCCCATCCGTTGCACTAGTCCCTCAGCACCGTCACGTCATCGTCATTCGGGTTTTTGTTCGTGTATTAGTCTTGTTTTGTTTTGTAAATAAATGAAATTAATTTTCATCACCCCTGTCTCCGTGTCATGAGCGTGTGTGCAAAGTCTGGGTTCGTTCTCGTTCTGTCTGTCTCTGCGCCCACGAACCGTAACATTTTTTTTTTCTTTTATAAACATCCAAATTATGAGCTGTATTGTGGCTTTATAAAAAATGAGAATTGGCTGTGAGAGGATTTAGTACCCATTTGTACCCTTCCGTACTGTTGTCTAACAGCAAAAAGATCATGGATTCAGTTCCCAGGTTGAGTGCTCTTGGTTCTTTCTTTGTGGAGCTTGCAAGTTGTACTTAAGTGTGAGTTTTCTCCCAAAGCTCCAGTTTCTTTCCACAGTTTAAAATGAGAAAGTGAGGAGATTAAAAGTGTCCATGACTGCCCATTCACATTAAAGACTTGAACTGATGGATCTTGTGTTACCAGTAACCACGTGTCCTGCCACAAATTTAAACATGTGTAAAGCAGGATGGTAAAATGTTGATAAATCAATAAATATCAGAATTTTAAAAGTTACACACCCTGGTCAAATAAGAAAGTGGTTAGATTAGAGGTTAGATCAAACAAGAAAGAGGTTAGTTCTTATCATGTCCATATGGGAGTCAGATGGTACTTTGGCTGATGTATAGGTGTCTGAGTGAATGTCTGAATGAACTGATTACTAAAAATGAATGACAAAGAAGCAATAAAAATAATCTAGACCAACTATATGGTTGCATACAAATATGACCAAAATAATTTGGACTTAAACCCTTTAATAAACATGTTTACAGCGTACTCGGTGTTTTACCAACACGACTTAATATACTTATTATTAATTGGTGTAATTAATGAATTAGATCAATTAAATGAAAAGATTCAGCATTCTATCTGTTCTAGTGTGATAGTGTCTAAAAATAGATCTGTAAACACATGGCTGTTGTCAATGAACTTATTAATACATTTAAAACCGTCAGCCAGAACCGTTTGCCCAATACTAGTACACCATCTTGCAAAAGCTGTATTGATGGAACAGGGACAAATGTTTGCAGACTAATCACAACATATTGTAGAAAGCTTTCCCCGAGGTAGGGAGGTCAGGGAAACTATATGATACTGCCTGTGCTTTTACAGCAACAAGCCCATTGTAAAGAGTCTGCATAGTTTTGTCTTAAAATTTATTTTAGGTATCAGTTAAGGCTACAGTTCCCAAAAGTGAGATTGAAAACCTATGATAAGTTTGCTTGAGTGAATAGCAGTAATCTAAGCACACTTTTTTACACTTATAGGGTAGCTGTGGAAGTGTAAGGTGATTTCCTGTATTGTTAGAATATATTGTGCAATAGACAACAAACTGTGATGCATTGTGTATTCTGACATCATTCCATCAGAGCCTGCATTAAGCTTTTCAGAAATTTCAGCTACAGTAACTTGTCAGTTGTATCAGACTAGACAGCCCAGTGTTAACTATATAATGGAGAATTTGATCCTCTTTCCATGTTCTTAACAAGTCTACTTGATGAGACTACATGTCTACATTCTTTCAGCCTTGTAGTTATCTCAGCACATTCATGACAACTATATCTGATTATTCTCTTTTGTGTTGTCTTATCAAGAAATGTTTTGGCCTCTGTTAGTTCACTTATTTCCTCGTGTATAATTCTGTTTACATTCACCTTGACTCTGCATCCCCTTCTGCCTCTGAATTAATATCTAGTTGTTTTGATCTTAGACAACATGTGGACTTCCTGACTCACAAGAAAGGACACATTTTGGACATAACTTTTTCTACGTGTGGGATTTTTAATAATCTGACTGGTCATTGTAAAGGTCTTCCTGATTATCTGTTAGTCAGTGCCTCCCTTTCTCTGCCTGCTACTAAATCTCATCCTAAATCTGTAATCTCATGTCATCTTTAATAGCTCTTGACAAATTATGTACATACAGTGTATCACAAAAGTGTATACACCCCTCACATTTCTGCAGATATTTAAGTATATCTTTTCATGGGACAACACTGACAAAATGACCCAATGAAAAGTAGTCTGTGTGCAGGGTGTTGGCAATCTTGTAGCCTTGTCCATCTTCATGTAGCACAACAATTCATTTTTCAAGATCCTCAGAGTTCTTTGCCATGATGTGCAATGATGGAACTTTCAGTGACCAGTATGAGAGCGTGTACGAGCTGTACTATGAAATTGAAAACACCTGCTCCCTATGATCACCTGCGACCTAGTCACACTAACGTGTCACATGACATTTTAGAGGGAAAATGACATGCAGTGCTCAGTTTGGACATTTAGGGGCATACTCACTTTTGTTGTCGTGGTTGTCGACATTAATGGCTGTATATTTAGTTATTTTGAGGGAAGAATAAATTTACACTGTTATATAAGCTTTTCATTTCTACTTTTCATTGTGTCAAAGAGTAGTGACAAAGGATGACTGATTTGAAATTTGTATGTACAACATATAACGAACCAGGATGAAGGACAGGACAGGCATACACACCGACAACAAAACTAAGTGCACACCAATCACTAATTGACCTCAAACACACAAACACCACAATCCACCATCCACTAAAGCCAAAGACAGAATGAGCTATGAACCACTACATGTTACTTTACTCCAAGTTACATCATCGGCTGAGTTGATTCTCTTTGCCACTGCCTAAAACCAGCATTTTATTGGTTGTGCTCCGGTCATGACACATGATGGATTATCGATTCATTGGGTGTTTTTCCTAAAGTAAAATTACATCACCAGTGAGAACTCGCTGGTTAGTCTGGCTCTATTAATTCAGTGCCAAGCAACGGAACACATTAGGCAACAGTATTGGATTACATGTGGTTTTCCTTCAGATACCGATACTAGCCATCAAATGGGTGCCAGTCTTAGGGTGTTCAGTATGAAACATGAAAACAGGCAATTTTGTATTTTGAGTTACATGTCGTTGGACTGTGGGAGAAACCTAGAGTGGCAAGTGAGTAGTTTGAACGTGCATTAAAAAAGCCCTAATAATTCACCATTCAGATGTAGTAATCACACTTACTGAACACTACAAATCCCAAATATGAGTCCACTATGAATATCTATATCAGATAATAATAAATATAATATCACTATATCACTATATCACTTTATCACTATAATAAAACTATATCAGAGTTATAATCTTTCAACTACCAACCCATAATAGCATAAATCTTTATTAGCTACATTGACACATCTCACTGAGTAAAGATACAGAAAAAGAAATTTGATTTAAAATGTATGTTGTGTTGAACCCCCTGTTATGTCTGGAAGGCAGAATTGAACCATTATGGTGAGGAAGACAACAAATATACTTTCACTTAGATAGGAGGGGAAGAAAAAAAAAGTGGCAGGACTCTAGGCATCTAATATGCCAGTGAGATCTGAAGACATATGGAGAATGCACTTTAATGGTATTATTATTCAAATTAGAAAGAGAAAGGCAGAGGCAAGCAGAAATAAGCTAAGAGAGGAAAGCTGTATTCAGTAATAGAGAGAATGTCTAGGCTGGTGGGTGATGATGTCTTGCAGATAAAATATTTACAAAAGCTGGCTTTTTGTTTCCATTGTGTCACCACATGTTTTATCCATGCATCATTGTTTATGGTGGTGAGAGGCCACTGCAGAGATAGACACTTTAAAATATAGGCAATCACCCTTCACATACAGCCAGACAATTATCATATTACATTTCTTACATTTCATGCTATTGACATATATTTTTATTACAGACACTTTGAACCAAATATATTCATATTTAGTCTGGTAATTTCAATTTTATTTGTGAATGTACATATTTTTGCATTTGAGGCATTCAATGAATTGTAAAAAAGTTGACACAGGGTTATTTAAGGATAATTAAAAAGGGTAAAAATGCAGTTTTGCAGTGTTATAATTAATAATTAGTCATACAGAATTTGTTAATTGCAAGAATTCATATGTTATAATGTGCTGGGGATTTTAGGTTTTTGGACTGTGGGAAAAAAAAACAGAGCACTTGGAGAATCCCTCACGATAACCATTTTATTGTGACTTTAAATATTGAAGTAAACTATTTTAAGTACCAGTCAGAATGTATTCAGTTCAGTTCATTTTCTTTGTTCCCCTAATTAGGGTTGGGGAGGGGTGCTGGAGCCTATCCCAGCTCTTCAACAGACGCAAGACACATGGTAACACCCTGGATGTGGGGCCAGTCCATCACAGGTTCCTACAGGACAATTCAGTGTCTCCAATCAACCTGGTAACATGACTTTTGACTGTAGGAGGATATCAAAGTACCCTGAGGACACGGGGAAAACATGCAAACTTGGCACAGAAATGACCAAGATCACCCCACCCGTAGTCTCTAAATTAGATTTATTCAGGTACATTTCAGGTGTATTGCTATCTTGGCAATGTAAAACACAGGTGTACCACTGATTGGAAAAAAAAAAAAAAAACTAGACAGCCAACAATCAGACGTTCACTGCTATATGGGCAGAAAATTGCTTGTACACCCCCACTTGTTACACACGCATGGACAAGCAGCAACCCCTAGCAAGTGCCGGTTATAAAATGAATAGAATACAAAAAAAATAACATTATTCTACTTAATTAGGTTAGGAGACAATTGTAAACAGAGCTATAAATAAAAGACCTGGCTGATTGCACTGTATATTATACCCACAACAGTGTGTGAAATTTAAGTAGCAGTTCTGTCTTGTTGGTGTTAAGCTTTAGATGATGAAGTGACATCCAATGTGAGATATATCCCAGGCATGCCGGGTTGCAATTTGAGACTTGTGTTTCTGAAAAAAAGAAATGACAGAATGAGCTGAGTTTCATCTGCATATGAGTGGTAGAAGAACCTAAGTGAGGCAATGACCTTACCAAGAGAACTGTTGTGGATGAAGAAAAGAAGTGGACTGAGCCCTGAGGAACATTGTTTCAGAAGTGGATGAAGGGGAAACAGATACATTCCAGGATGGTATCCTTCCAGATAGGAGGCCATCCACTGCCATGCTGAGCCAGTAAACAGGTTTTTTAATTATTTAACTTAATGCAGTATCCACAAAAGGCCGAGCCTCTGAGAATAAAAGAGGCATATGATCTCCATCCTGCCAACAAATGAATTTTTGAATGATTAAAGTGTTTAAAGCAAGGTTTCAAACTTTCAAACACATTTCTTCATCTATTGGACACTGTATCATTACACGATTCTAGGAATCAAAATTTTTGTGTGACTACTCTGGGTTTTGATGCATTCAAGGTTGACCATCCAAAGAATAGAACCACCTTTCTTCCTACTTAGACCAGTATTTTTAGTTCAGAGGTAGTGACATTATCTGACTAAAGACTTAAAGATGAGCACATTTAATAATTAAATCCCAGGAAAATCAGTTATTGCACTTACTTCATGAAGAGACCAAATGAAGTGAGGATATTGAACACAGTAAGAACTATAATTTCAGCCTCTTTTTGACCAAATGTAAATGCGCAACAATTCGGTGGCTCTACACCCCAAACATACACTTCATATTTTGCTCATAACTCATTCTTCTGGTCTAATAGCATCTTTATTGATTAGATAAATGTGACTGCTTGGGAGTCTTAAGGTGAGCCCCTCTCCACAGTGGCGTCACAGTCTGCTGTCCATCAGACCGCTTTGAACTTATTAGCATCGATCTGACTAGCTCTTTGTGTCTAACTGCTGAGGGTTTAATACTCTCGAAAACATTTTAGCAGCAGACGATTGGATCTCTCCTAAAATGATTATGCTTCAAATCAAATTTGTAACATGGATATGTTCCTGCTTTAATTCCTCAGCTGTCCCAAAACAGTTGATAGAACAGTGAAGAGTCAAAGTAAGACAGAAATTATGAACAGAATCATTAAGAAGAACCCTGAATAACTATAAGAGTAGTTTCGCCAAGAAGACATATATTGTCTGATTTAGACTGATGTTCACAGTTTTGTGCATGTGTGCATACCCTAACATTTGTGTTGCTACCCTAACACTTATCACCATCCTTGTTCAAGACTGACAGACAGTAGTGAGATCAACATTCTCTTTGCAGTAAAGAGGTGGTATTGTGGTTTCAAAAGAAACTGTTTAAACAGTACTTACACAACTGATGTGTAAGTACACGTCTTTATAAAATATGTCAGACCACATACACTGCATTATTAAAGAGAGCAGGAAAGAGAAGTATGAGTTTACCACTGCATATACTTTTCACTCTCATCTTCACTGATAATCAGAAGGATCACTAAATGAGTTGATTTTTAGGCTGATCTTGGTCTTGATTTATTTTTAGATAATTAGGCCTTCCAGCTCATAAAACCCACAAAAACCGGATTTCAAAAATTTGAATACTGTGGAGAAATCAACCCAAACCCCAGAAAAATATTTGAATCACATCAAATCAATCCAAATATGGTACTTTCAAAATGATTTGTAAATCTTCAACACCTGTTTGTGAACCCCTTTGCTTTAATCACTGCCTCGATGAAACGTGGCATTGAGGCAATCAGCCTGTGGCATTGTCAGGGAGTTATGGAAGCCCATATTTCCTTGATGCTTGCTGTCAGATCTTTTTTGTCATTGTGTCTGGTGGACCTCATTTTCCTCTTGGGGTTTAGGTCCGGCAAGTTGGCTGGCCAGTCAAGCAATGTGATGGCATATGCATCAAACCAGGCTTTGGTGCTTCTGGTGGCATGGGCAGGGGCCAGGTCATGCTAGAAGATGAAATCGGCATCTTCATACAGATCCTCAACAGAAGCAACACCTGCACCAGACACTGTACTCCACTGACTGTGGATATTTCACACTGGACCTCAAGCAGTTTGGGTTCTGTTCTTCACCTGTCTTCCTCCAAACCCTTAGATCTTGATTCGCAAATGAATGGCACACTTTACTTTCATCGGAAAAGAGGACCTCAGACTGGCCAACGGTCCAGCCCTTCTTCCAGTTGAGACACTTCATATGTTGGCTCAGGTTCTAAAATGGCTTGACCCGAGGAACTCGAAAGTTGTAGCCCATCTCCCGGATGCGTCTGAATGTGGTGGTTTTTGAACCTGTGACTCCTGCCTCATTCCACTCTTTCTGGATCTCTGTCAGATTCTTGAATATTCTCTTTTGATTATCCGCTGAAGCCCACAGTCATCTCTTTTGCTGGTGCATCTTCTCCTGCAACATTTGGTCCTTTCATTTCCATTGATATGCTTGGACACAGCACTCTGTGAAGAACCAGCCTCTTTAGCTTTGAAGTTTTGTGACTTACCCATCCTACGAAGGGTATCAGTGATGGTCTTTTGGCCAGTTGTTAGGTCTGCAGTCTTCTTCATATTAAAGTAGATGATTTGTGTGTCACACTCAGTTTAAAACATTCATGCCTACAAAATTTGTACTGTTTTCTCCACAGTATTCTAATTTTTTTATCCTTTTTTAGTGAGTTTTAAAATTGTGGGCCATGAATATATAATCTATGAATGTTTAAGGTTTCCATGATATTCATTTTTTTAAAGAATCTGTATATATAGTAGGTAGATAAAGTATTCAGACCCCCTCAGATTTTTCACTTTCATTGCAGCCATTTGCTAAATTCATTTCTCATTAATGTACACACAGCACCCCATCTTGACATAAACATCATAAATTTAGAAATGTATGCAAATGTATTATAAAAGAAAAATATCACATGGTCATAAGTATTCAGACCCTTTGCTGTTACACTCATAATTAACTCACATGCTGTCCATTTCCTTCTGATCCAGTCAGAGCAAATGAGAATCATGCGGTCAAAGCAACTGCCCAAGGAGCTGAGAATTGTGACAAGGCACATATCTGGCCAAGGTTACAAAATAATTTCTGCAGCACTCAAGGTTACTAATGGCACAGTGGCCTGCATAATGCTTAAATGGAAGAAGATTGGGATGACCAGAACTCTTCCTAGACCTGGCCATCCAGCCAAACTGAGCAGTTTGTGGGAGAAGAGAGGTATATAAGAACCTAAATATAACTGTGGCTGAGCACCAAAGATGCAGTAGGGAGATGGGAGAAAGTTCATGAAGTCAACTATCACTGCAGTCCTCCACCAGTCAGGGTTTTATGGCAGAGTGGCCCGACGGAAGCCTCTCCTCAGGGCAAGACATATGAAAAAACACATAATGGATTCCCAGACTATGAGAAATAAAATTCACTGGTCTGATGAGACAAAGATTGAACTTTTTGGCATTAGTTCTAAGCAATTTGTGTGGAGTAAACCAGGCACTGCTCATCACCTTCCCAATACAATCACAACAGTGAAACATGGTGGTTGCAGCATCATGCTATGGGGGTGTTTTTTAGCTGCAGGGACAGGATGACTGGTTGTAATTGAAGGAAAGATCAATGCGGCCAAGTACAGAGATATCCTGGAAGAAATATTCCAGAGTGCTCTGAACCTCAAACTTGGTCAAAGGTTCACCTTCCAACAAGATAATGACCCTAAGCACACAGCAAAATAACAAATGAGTGGGTTTGGAACAACTATGTGACCATTCTTGCCAGAGACCTGACCTAAACCCAACTAAGCATCTCTGGAGAGACCTGAAAATGGCTGTCCACCAACGTTCACCATCCAGCCTGATGGGAGTGGAGAGGATCTGCAAGGAAGAATGGCAGAGGATCCCCAATTCCAGGTGTGAAAAACTTGTTGCATCATTCCCAAGAAGCTCAAAAGGGTGCTTCTACTCAATACTGAGCAAAGGATCTGAATACTTAAGACCAAGTGATATTTCAGTTTTTCCTTTTTAATAAATTTGCAAAAATTCTACATTTCTGGGTTTCTTTATGTTGATATGGGGTGCATTAATGAGAATTGTTAGCAAATGGCTGCAATTAAACAAAGATTGAAAAGATTAAAGGGGTCTGAATACTTTCACAGTCGAATCCGGTTAATTGGACCAACGGTTAATCAGACCAGCCGTTTATTCAGATAGAATCCTAAAGTACAGAAACAAATCCTATTATATGCATGTAATGTTATTCGCTTATTTAGACCAAAATTCCATTTAATCGGACCAAAGAACGTGAGAGCGAATAAGAAAAAGAAGTCACAAGTTGCCACTTAGAGCGGATGCAAAGCAGGTCAGCGAGATATGGGAGGCTCCCCGGGAGAATTTATGCTTTTATCAAAGGTCAAGAAATCCGACAAGTTGTGTAGACAAGAGCAAAACCAGCAGGAGGTAAACACATTCACCACTTTCTTTCCCACAATGAAGCACCCAGTAGCCAGAAAGGGGGATTCCAGACGTTTCGCAGACGTTTGTGTGCTATCGGGGAGTTTTATAAAAGCAAGTGCCAAGAATGTCTTGTTACAAC
>JAYDZF010000003.1:6926582-6937852 GCA_034509105.1 Microcambeva barbata
CTCACCTCCTTCTACAGATGTGTGGTGGAGAGCGTCCTGTGCTCCAGCATCAACGTGTGGCACGGAAGCTGCTCTGCTGCAGAAAGGAAAGCTCTGCAGAGGGTGGTGAAGCCAGCACAGAGGACTGTCGGAGTCAGTCTCCCCACCACCACGGACATCTACACCTCCAGATGCAGGAATTTGATCTACAGTAACTTGTCTGTTGAATAAGACCACACAGGCCTTCTTTTCCATACCTTTGTCACAGATTTATATTGTTCCTTCCTTAGACCACTTAGTCTTCCGTAGACATAACAATTACATTACAATTCGGCACTTGTCAAACTTGCTCAAATCCTAATGCTTGCCTATTTTATTTCTTTCTATTACAGATAGCTCTCCTCTTAAGGGTTAATTCACAATCAGCGTTATTAGTGTTATGACGGACTGTTGTCCGGAACCCAGGAGCCAACCACACACACACACAGAGCGTAGCACGAAAGATATTTATTTACAAAAAAAAGGGAAAACCGAGGTAACGCGATCCGACGCGAATGAACAAAAGAAGAGTCCCAATAACTCACACAAAAATAAATTAAGGGAGTCCGAAAAACAGCTGAGTCCGATATGATAACTGAAAATCCAAAAACAGGAGATCAGGAGAGGCAGGCAGAACGTGAAGACTTGGCACGATTGAAACAGGAACCGAAGAACAGATACTCTGTTGGGACTGTTTGTAATTTTCTACATAGATGACATTTGGATTTATTCACCAGACCTACTCAAATCGATCAATTCTATCAAGGGTTCAGGGTTAATGGGTTACAGCTGGGGAGGTGCTACTTAGGCACAACCCTGAGGGATAGGCGACATAGCACCATTCTATCCGTTTCGGGTCCGCTAACATCGCGTGATGAAAGCTTTGCGCCTGCGTTATTTTATCATTTTCTGCAATATCGACAGTCACATTTAGAGTGGTTGCACTGATAGTCCTGTGGGCATTTTACAGTAATCCATTTGGATGTTCAACAAGCAGATTTCTTAAGTCAACTTCAATCACTGCTGGCCTAAATGATGTTCTACCCATAAACGTTTTGTGATTTCCTCATCACTTGGGCACACTCTTCTCTCTCATCAGGTCAGCCCAGGGTTACAACTCATATCGCTCTCTAGTGGTAACCAGTTGACCAGTTGGTGCCCTCAAGTTCCATTTGTGCCCAGTGCAAGACACCCAAAGCACTCCCTACTTGTAAGCTAATGCCTCTAATCATACCTAAACATCTTTGGCCTCATATTGCCATTGCCACTTTGTTGCAGACTTACGCCTCCTATAGAGTGTACCACCATACTCACCATAGTAAACCAATACTCTTGAGGGGTCAGTTTTTTTTTCAATTCCCTTCGCTACCCACAGTTTTCAGACACCCCAAAACATGTTTTCTTGTATATTCAGCCACTATGTAATCCTCAAAGAGATCCTCTTTGAAAATGCCCCCCCCCCCCCAATTTACCTCACATGTGTGGAAAGCCTTTGTTTTAACTATTAGGAGTGAACATAGGTCTCATGTCTTGGTTCCATCCCACCGGTGATGGAATATGTGAGGCTTTAAACATCCATCATGCTTGTCGCAGTATCTGCTCTGGTTAGAGAAGGCTCAGATCTCCCTTATTAACTATACATCTGGTATAGTGCCGTTCAAATTTGTATCAACCTCCATTAGCACCCTGAAATGCCATTGCCAACTTTTAACATATATTTTTTTTTATATTTTTATTGTGAAGCAGACACCTAATAGGACAAAATAACAGAAAACTTTAATGTGCATAACTATTCACCCCCAAACTTTATAGAGCCACTTTTTGCAGAAATTACAACTGCAGGTCACTTTGGATAAGTCCAAAGTGAGCTTTACAAATCTTGCCACTAGGATTTTTGCTCATTTCTCAAGGCTGCTTCAAGATGGTTTCCACTGGTTTACTGCAATATTGACTTCTGACCACAGATTCTCTATTGGATTAAGGTTTGGGCTTTGACTAGGCCTTTCCAATATATTTACATGTTTCTCCTAAAACCACTGAAGTGTTTCATGAGAAGTATGCTTTGGGCCATCAACATGTTGGAAGAAAAAAGCCCTGTTGAGCAAGCCGAGGGCAACTGTGGAAGGAACTAGACTCAGCAGGGGCCCATCCTTCTTGGGTTGACTGTAGAATATTTTTAATAACAGGATTTGTACAGTTCATGCAAACAACACCAGAAATACATCAGACATTAAAAGTTATAACTAACTTTTCAACCTTTTGCCACATTTCAGGCTTCAAACATAAAGTTATGAAATTGTAATTTTTTTGTGAAGAATCAACAACAAGTGGGACACAGTCGTGAAGTGGAATGAAATTTATATATAGTTTAAACTTTTTTTTAGAAATAAAAAACGGAAAAGTGGGGCATGCAAAATTATTCAGCCCCCTTGGGTTAATACTTTGTAGGGCTACCCTTTGCTGTGATTACAGCTGTAAGTCACTTGGGGTATGTCTCTATCAGTTTTGCACATCGATAAAATGAAATCTTTGCCCATTCTTCCTTGAAAAACAGCTGGCTTGTTAGGGTGATTGGCGTGGAATTCTTGACGCAGCAGTCAAGTCAAGTAAATTTATTTGTATAGCGCTTTTTACAATAGACATTGTCACAAAGCAGCTTTACAGAGTTTAGGACAACAAGACCAAGAACCAAAAGCCCATAGGGCTTGAGTTGGGAGACGTGGAAAACAGGAGACAATCATGAATGGGCTGGTAGTTAAAGTTCATAAGCGACTTCATTGACTCTTTTAATCACTTTATAAGGACCTATGAAGCATCCAGTTAGCTTTTTATGGTCCTGACGGGTGTTCCGGGTAGCCAGCCACACTCGGTCTCCGGGTAGATTGTTGGGGATGTCTCCACGTTTCCGATCCGCTTGGCGTTTCATCTGGGTGACAACTTGTTAGATATGTAGATGGGTGGCTTCCCAGAGTTGCTCACTCCTCCCAGGCAGTGGATAGTTCTAGGAGGAACGAAAATCGACCAATGACCACGAGGATGGTAGTATTTCCCTCGGAGCTGGGCAGATCTGTAACAAAATCTACAACTAGGTGCAACCAGGGGCGTTGAGGCACTGGGAGGGGTACCAATTTCCCTCCGGGGAATGTGCGGGGCACCTTACTCTGAGCACATGCCATGCATGAAGCTGCATAGTGTTGTACATCCTGTCTCATGTTTGGCCACCAGTACTTCCCCTGGAGTACGTTTAGGGTGCGCAATTTCCCGAAATTGCAGTGAGCCCACGTTAACAGCTTGTGACACGTAGGGGCAGGAACAGAAACATGATCCACAAGGCATGAGGCAGGAACATGAACGTTGCGTTGGGCTTGTATTTCTTTCAGGTATTCTAGATTGCGATGATCAGTGAAAACTTGAAATGGATGAAGGGCCCCCTCAAGCCAGTGCCTCCACTCTTCCAGAGCTAGCTTCGTGGCTAGGAGTTTCCCGTCTCCCATACTGTAGTTCTTTTCTGCTGCGGACAATTTCTTGGAAAAATATGCCACGGGGTATAGTTTGGGCTTCTCTCCCAGCCGCTGGGACAGTACGGACGCCACTCCATAATCTGAAACATCCACTTCCACAATTAAGGGTTTTTCTGGGTCTGGGGGCAGGAGGATAGGAGCCGTGGTGAAGGCCTCCTTTAGGCATCGGAACGCAAACTCTGCATCAGGGTTCCAACTTAGCTGCTTAACCCCTCCCTGGAGCAGGTTAGTGAGTGGGCCTGCAACCTGACTGAATGACCTAATAAATCTCCTATGAAATTTCACAAATCCCAAGAACCTCTGGAGTTCTCGCACCATCTTAGATCTACACCACTCAGTCACGGACCCCACCTTATCCTTGTCCATGGAGACTCCGTCCTGGTCAATAATGTAGCTGAGAAACTTGACTCTGCAGACTTGGAACTCGCACTACTCCCCTTTGATGTAGAGCTGGCGCTGGAGAAGTTGGGCAAGTACTTGGCGCACATGTGAGATATGTGTCTCCATATCTAAACCAGAATGTCATTGATGTACACAATTACGAATCTCCCCAGCATCTCCTGAAGAACGTCATTGATGGGACATTGGAAGACACTGAGGGCTGCTGACAGTCCATAGGGCATGACCAGGTATTCATAATGTCCAGTGGTTGTGCTGAAGGCTGTCTTACACTCATTGCCCTCGCCAATTCGAACTAGGTTGTAAGCGCTGCGGAGATTGAGCTTCGTGAAGACTCTTGCCTTTCTGAGTTGCTCCATGGCAGATGGAACCAGGGGTAGTGGTACATGTTAGTAACTTGATTTAGTCCCCTGTAATCGATGCAGAGTCATAGACCTCCACCTCGCTTCTGAACAAAGTAGAATCCTGCGCTGGTGGGAGAGGTGGACAACCTGATGTATCCATGCTTGAGAGCCTCCGCTATATACTCTTCCATGGTGCTGTGTTCCTTCCGAGAGCGAGGACAGACTCATCCCCGTGGAGTTTAACTACCTGATCGTCATAGGAGCGATGAGAAGATAAACCACATGCCTTGGTTATACTGAACACCTCCATAAGATATTGATATTCTTGGGGAACAGTGATATGACAGTAACTCTCAGGACTCTCTATGGTTGTGGCCTTGAGCTGGATGAACTGGAGGCGGAGACAGCGTTGATGGCATCGTGGGGACCATGATAGTATTTTGTGTGTTTTCCATGAGATAAGGGAGTCATGCCCTTATCCCTCATCCAAGGTAGGCCAAGAACCATCGGATGATGGGGAGAGTCAGTGATGAGCAGAGTTATAGTCTCCCAGTGGAGAGCGCTGGTTTGCAGTGAGAGTGGGGGTGTACATTGGCTGACCCTCCCCTTGCCGATAGGCCCGCCATCAATGGTCTGAAGATGGAGGTTCTGGGTCAACCGTCGGGAGGGGATCTCCAGCTGCTTTATTACCTCGGCGTTGATGAAGTTGCCCTCCGCTCCCGAGTCTAACAAAGCAGGGAGGCGGCACACATCGCCTGAGACATGAAGTTTAACTAGATCACTAGAGCTTGAGGCAGAAATAAACCGTCTGGACTCACCGGGTCGAGACTTGTGCCTGTGGTGGATTGATGAGCTTGTGTGGAGCGGGTTCTGGCAAAACACTGGATCAGGAGATGTTCAGCTGACCCACAGTAGAAGCAGAGTCCCTCTTGACATCTCCTTCCTCTCTCTGGCTCTCAGTCAGGTAGGTCCCAATTGCATGGGATCTTCGAAGGACCGTGCCGGACTAGCTGTACTTGAGGTAGCTGTGACGTACGGTGAAAGCTGAGGCGGTTTAGGTTGTTGACTCAGAAGGTCGTCCAGATGAATAGTGAGACCAATAAGTAAGTCCCAGGATGAGGCTTCATCCCGACACGCTAGTTCCGTGAGTACATCGTTCCACTCATTCCACTCGCTCTCGGCTGCCAGGGTCTGAAACTCTAGTGCATACTCGGCCACATGAGCTCCTCCATGTTTGAGCTTGAGTAGTTGTTCCCCGCTTCCTCCACGTTGTTTAGCATGGTCAAATACCCAGTGAAAAGCAGTACCAAACTGCTCATAAGAATGCATGATTTTACTGTTCCTCTCCCAGATGGCTGTTGCCCACTTCCGGGCCTTACCAGTCAGCAGGCCGATGAGTTGGGCAATCTTCTGCCTGTCTGTGATATTCTCCTGGTCCTCAAAGTACAAGGAACATTGTAGGAAGAAGCCTCTGCATTCAGTGTGATCCCCATCATAGCATTCAGGGGCAGCAACGTGAGACTGAACTCTGGGCAAGGCCACTGGTGTTTGGATGGGCACCCTCATTGCCAGCTCCTGCATCTGGGCGGTGAGGCATTCCAGAACTTGGTGGTGTTGGCCCACCAGATGTCCTTGTGACTCCATGGTACCCCGGAGTTCATCCACATCTGCTGTATCCATGGGGGTGAAGTTTTCTGTTATGCACAGTAAAAACACGTGTACAGAGAATAGGATGCAATCGCGGGTGTTTAATGATATAAAAAACAGGGTAGACAAATCCAAATCATAAGGCATAATCAGTGCCAAAAAACAAGCAGGGTTCAGGTGAAAGTACAAAGAACAAAAACAGGCGGTAATCAAACACGGGGAATCAATAGAAAAAACAAACGGCTTGGTATTGGCTCCAAAAACAACAAATCCAAAACTTTGCGAAGTTCTTCCGGAAATCCGGGGCTTATAAGGAGACGAAGGCAGGGAAGCCCCTGCTTCCAATTGGCTGGGTGATTACTCGCCCAATGCGGGTATACTAGAACTCCGGTGACGAAGTGCGGGTGTGTTTTTCAGTGCCCACTTCCAGGTTCACGGCCACGGTCTCACACTGTGACTTAAACATTGAGATTGTGTCAGAATCGCAAAAAGAGGTGGAAAGTTTATTGTACAGTTCAGGAGCTTTGTAAGAAAATGCTCTTCCACCTGGAGTGATCTTTTTAACAACTATAGTAGGAACTCTTCGAGGAACTATAAGTAACCCTGCACCTTGTGAACGAATTGAGCGTGCTGAGTTGTATTGCTCAATAAGCTCACTCAGATACTGAGGAGCAAGACCATTTAGCACTTTATAAGTTAGCAAAAGTATTTTATACTTAATGTCAAATTAAATGGTAGCCAGTGTAGAAATGATAGAACGGGAGTGATATGATCAAACTTTTTAGTTGTAGTAAGCACTTGCGCTGCTGCTTTTTGAACCAACTGAGCTGGTTTATGGAAATGTGTTTATCAGTTTTTCAGAGTTTTTCAGATATATTATGTAAATGAAAGAAAGCAACTCTAATAATGTTATTAATGTGAGTGTCAACCAAGAGACTTGAACCTTTTGTTACACCTAAGTTTTTAACATCTGAGCTGTGAGTTACAGAGACAGGTTTAGCACCAGGTTAGATCACTTGTCTCCTGCTATCTTAGGTTCTACAAGTAATAGCTGTTTTAACTGAATTATGACATCCAGTTTTTGTATCGTTTACACAATCTTCATACTGATTGTGGTTTAGCTTATACATACAGCTGTGTGTCATCAATGTTATGATTTACACTATCAAACGCTGCAATAAGATCCAATAAAACAAGAAAGGAGACACCCATTATCAGTGGAGATTAATAAATCATTTATCTGGCAGTTGTGGCAGAAATGTTTTGCTGGTCTACCTGACCGTGGTTTGTTTTTTACAGAGCCTCTGATTTTTCATTTGCTAATCACAGTTTAAACACTGCTGACTGGCATTATACATTCTTTGGATATCTTTGGTATCCCTTTCCTGTTTTATACAGTACAACTACCTTTTCCCATAGATCGGTTAAAAATTATTTTGCTTTCCCCATGACCCACAATCCATCAAAGTAAATGGCTGGATGACAGACGCAGGAGTCTATCTGGATCCCAGAATCTCTATCAGCTTTTATGCACACAGACACTGGTTACAAGCAAACACATCACAGGATGTTAATTTAGTATCCATTCAAACCCATTTGTGTCAACGCCTTTGCATGTTATCAGGCCAAAATAACCCGTGTATGTGAACTTTTGATCAGGGTCCAATGTTTTTGACTTGACAATATGACTTAAAAAGACTTATTTGACAATAAATCGTTTGACAATAAATGGTTTCACACAACTAGCCATGAGGCTAAAAAAAAGTTTTTGTGTTATCAAAAGCCAAGAAAGCAGAAATTATGCCAGGGTATGTAAACTTTTGAGCACAACTGTAGATAGAGACACTGTACAAATTAGAAGAGCATGATCTGACATGAGGTCATTTTGTGGTGAAACAACCATGTTATCTATGTTCATACCATAAGTTATTATTTATTGTAAGGTATGTTTACAGTGGTGAATGGGTCTTTTTACATTTACCCATATATTGTAAAATAAAATCAAAGGCAATTTTAAGAGAATCAGACTTATTTTCATAATAAATACTGAAGTCTCCAACATTTAAGGCATGTTCTGTTAATAAGACTAGTTTGGATAGAAAATCTGCAAATTCATGTAAAATGTTTGAGTAAGGACTAGGTGGTTGATAAATAGTAACTAGTTTAAACATACTACTTTTATCTAATGAAGATTTATTGACTGTCAGCTATAAGAAACTCAAATAAGTTAGTGGTCGTGGAGGAGGAGTAGCCTAGCCATGATTTATGATTAAGACAGATGTTTTCATTTGGTATGTACTTTATTTTGTATTCCGTTGTTCTCCTCTCTTTCTGGGCTGCAAATTACAAATAGTGACACATATCTGGCACAGTTGTCAGTAATTAAGCCATGCATTGTCTCGGAGTAAGGTTCGGCACAGGACCAGATCAGCTCCTTTGTCTCATGGCAGGAGGCAAAAAGTGGCTTTGTTGAGTTCAGCCATTCAGCTGGCATAAAGGAAGCTTTCAGTGGGCAGGACACCCACTGATTATACCCACTTTTTTCATTGCAGAAGGAACAGTGTACAGATTGGTGTACAGAGGACACCATAGAAAGGTCTGTTACGCATAAACACATTTCACTGGCTCAATTTACTAATCAGTGGAGACTATTTCCCACGACTGAAACATCATAATATTTGTGATGAGAAGTTTCCTTGTCTTGATCAAATCACTTTACGTATTATAATTATCCCCAAATATAACTTCTAAATACTTAAATTGTTTGATTTATTTATTGTAATGAAGAGACCTTTACTCTCCCTTCCTTTACTTGTTTTACTTTACTTAGTATATTTTGTACATGTATATATTATACTTCTTATTTTTCTCTCCTTTTATATTGATATTTACTTTTTAAGACTGTCGGAAATGGAGGAACTGCAAAGTAAGAATTTCATTGTACAATGTAACTGCTTGTTATGCTGTACATATGACAATAAAACTCTTGAATCTTGAATTGTAAAGTATATTGTCTAATTAATTAGAGTACAGGGCCTTAGTTGACGATCCAAAAGTGGCCGCTGGGGCTTGAACCAGCAAACTTTTGATGACCACTCAAATACCTTAACCACTGAACTACAACTGCCTAGTGGCATTGCCTACCAACAAGATTTGTTAACGCTCTGTCATTCCACTGTTATCAGGGAGAGAAATTAGTAATCTTAATGGTGATCCTGGAATGGTCTTGCACATAGATTTCCAAAGCTTCTATATGATGTAACATACAGGGAAAGGATCACTGCTGCATAAAATAGTCTACAATAAAATATTTAATTATTTATTTATTTTTAGATCCCATTTAACACTTTCATCGGGTCGCATACACATAACTTACAGTGTATCACAAAAGTGAGTACACCCCTCACATTTATGCAGATATTTAAGTATTTCTTTTCACGGGACAACACTGAAAAAATGACACTTTGACACAATGACAAGTAGTATCTGTGCAGCTTCTATAACAGTGTAAATTTATTGTTCCCTCAAAATAACTCAATATACAGCCATTCATGTCTAAACCACTGGCAACAAAAGTGAGTACACCCCTTAGTGAAAGTTCCTGAAGTGTCAATATTTTGTGTGGCCACCATTATTTTTCAGAACTGTCCTGGGCATGGAGTTTACCAGAGCTTCACAGGTTGTCACTGAAATGCCTTTCCACTCCTCAATGACGACATCACAGAGCTAAGGGATATTCGAGACTTTGCGCTCCCCACCTTCCGCTTGAGGTTCCCCCAAAGATGTTCTGTTGGGTTTAGATCTGGAGCTTGGTCAGTCCCTCACCTTTCCCCTCAGCCTCTTCAATAAAGCAGTGGTCATCTTAGAGGCGTGTTTGGGGTCATTATCATGCAGGAAAACTGCCCTGCGACCCAGTTTCTGGAGGGATGGGATCATGCTCTGCTTCAGTGTCCCTCAAGGAACTCCCCAGACCATGGCATTCCCACCACCATGCTTCACTGTAGGCATGACACACTTATCTTTGTACTCTTCACCTGATTGCCACCACACATGGTTGGGATCATCTGAACCAAATAAATTCATCTTGGTCTAATCAGATCATAGGACATGGTTCTACATGTCCTTTGTTGACATATCTTCAACAAACTGTTTGCAGGCTTTCTTGTGTATAGACTTCAGCAGAGGCTTCATTTTGGAGTGACAGCCATGCTGACCAATTTGATGCATAGTGTTGCATATGACAGGCTGACCCCCCACCTCTTCAATCTCTGCAGCAACGCTGACAGCACTCCTATATTTCATAGATAGCATTTGGATAAGACACTGAGCATGTGCACTTGGCTTCTTTGGACGACCAACGTGAGGTCTTTTCTGTGTGAACCCTGCTCTTTTAAAATGCTGGGTATAGTCTCTTAGGGGTGTACTCACTTTTGTTGCCGGTGGTTTAGACATTAATGGCTGTATATTGAGTTATTTTGAGAGAAGAATAAATTTACAGTGTTATATAAGCTGGACACAGACTATGTTTCATTGTTTTAAAGTGTCTCTTACTAATCATTCTATTATTATTAATAGACCTTGCTTCATACAAATGGGCATAGTCCTCCTGAAACATTAAAGGGTTTATTCTGATCCACAAATTTCTCAGAAACACTCACACAGTGACAAACTATGTTTTTAGTTCAAATCTGTTTTGAATGATTCAAAAGTTGTAATGGCTATAGAGACCATTGGTGGCTTATGGTTAGATGTGCCATTAAATCATTTTATTATACAGTACATATGTATATATGTTTTATACAGTACATACATATCCAGTCAATAAACCACAAAAACACTGACAGTCACACTCTTTCCTGGATTTGTTCTTTCAGTCATGACCTAAATGAGCTTAGGATATTTGAGATTCAAAGTAGAATTCAATGCCCCTCCTGTCGATACAAGACAAAGGACAGAGTGTAAGGGAGTGTGTAAATGTCTGCTAACCCTGCTTTAAGTCTCTGTTCACAAGGTAATTAGACACTAAAGCTTACAATGTTAATCAAGCTTGAAATGAACAAAGGGGGACATTGATAGAAGCGGGGGGCAAACAGACTCACGATCAAGACTCAATTACATAATCCACAGCTTGGATTGAAGCAAGCCATTGAGTCTGTAGTTTTCCACTGGCTCCTTGAGAAGAATTTGGATTTCAGGATTGTGGATGCATATTCAGATTAATCAATCGTTTTTGCCAATGGAGATATTGTAACGCCAGACAGATGGTTGTGACGCGTGCTGAATAAAAGGCAAGGGTTGTTTTATTAACAAGGTCGTTTACACAACAACAAGGCTTAATACC